>FLSR01001117.1:0-63484 GCA_900092035.1 Leuciscus waleckii
CCTCGCGCTGTTCTCCCGCGCCCCTCAGCCTCGTCCTGCTCGCCACAGTAAACATAATAAATGGCGACTGTAGAACGCAAAAGCCGAATCCCAGACATTTTGGGCGATCTCGAAATCCCGGGCAAACTCGTCAGAGTCACACTAGTAGCTTAGCCTTGTTGTTTTCAACTGCGCACTCTTACTGGTAGGCGTGGCTTGGGAGTGGCCTCCTAGGGCAGCGAGGCCTCTGTGTAGACACGCCCCACGGAAGAGAGGGGTGGGGTGAGCAGTTGCTCATTATCATTTAAAGAGACATGTCGCTGTGAACAAAACTGTTTTTTGAGGAGGAAAAAGGGTGTTGTTTTACACAACCATTGAGGAATTTTAACCAAAGTATGTTAAAAACTTTACATGAAGACCCTGAAGAATCATACCAACTTGTGGAAAATTGGCATCCGATGACCCCTTTACATTGGTTTGTCCAATTTATGAGTGTGTGTAAAAACAACATTCGGTAATCATGGCAAAGTTGCTTCCAAAGACCTTATAAAGAAACAAAAATAGAGAAAAGCCACCGCCTTCATGTTTCTTGCGTCTTGATGTCCGGTCTTCAACTCTACTTCAACTTCCTCATTCTCCAATCCAAGCAGTTTCTAGGAACAGCCACTTTCACATACAGTCATTCACATTTATTGGGTAATGAAGATTCTACGCCAGCGTACTGTTTTCATGTTTATATGTGAAAGTTGCAGACTAAATTCTGAGGTCAAGTTTTAAGGAACTTCCACAGACAGTAGATAACCAAAGTCTGCTGCTTTATCCAAACCGGCGGAAGCAGAAATACAGAATGTGATCACACCAGTGATTCCATCGAAAAACATTTTAGTGTTATGTATTAAAACATTGTGTGTAAAATACATTAAATATTTTCTCACATAAGCAATGTGCAATTTATTTTAACATTTCGCTCAGATTCTCTTTTTCGAATTTGGGTGAAGCAAGAAGAGACATGTTAAACTGATGTCCCTTGCATTGGTTGGATTTCCCAAGGCAAAAAACGAATAGATCTAATGGAACATTTCATGTAATTTACAGTAAAATGTCTAGTTCAGTCACCAAACTCTGGGCCCAGGCTGATCTGTCCTTTACATGCAATTAGCAGGCAATCATATCAACATACTAAACATGCTAAAACTTTTCAGAGAATTGTCATGATTGAAATTCTGTTAATTGTACAGAATGCCATCTTATAATGTACAGTGACAAACTATTAATTGACATTCCCATGTGTAACACTTATCTTTTTTTATTTAATTAATTGTGTTTCTTTCCTATTTGTTTGATCAATTATGTTAAGGTCTTATGTTGTTAACATAATGTTTATTGTTTTATTTTAGTATTGTGAGTTTTCTTTCTTTCTTTAATAAAAAAAGATTAATAAATAACAAAATAAAACCATAAATGTTTTTCAGAATTTAAGATTCTCAAAAGTAATGACATATCAGACATATTAGAGGATATTTTTTATTGTTGTTGGGTGACACTGAATATCCAGCTTTGGTGCATTTCTCACATCACTATTTACATTTGCACAACAGTTAATGCAGTTCTCAAAACAATTAGTACAAACTGCAAAACCTAGTTGATAACCTGCAAAAGCGTGTCACTTGCTCAAAATGGATAGCTCATTCCTCATAAGCAAGTATTCATGTCAATGAAAGTGTCAGTGTCATCAAGATGAAAAGTCCTGACACCATTGTTTATGAACAAGATAGTCAAATGGCTTTGTCATGTTTTCATTATGACAGTTTACTCTGTAAATGTTTTCCAATGCAAAAAAGTCAGATCTTGGTGACACTACCTGAAAATGCTCAAGACAGCACTATATACTATTTGCACAGCCATTTGAAAAATACAGTAAAGTTACACATTACTGTATTTAGTGAGGTAACTGAGTACAAGACACTGAATGTGTATGTTTCACATTTTTACTGCATATGCTCTTTGCAATTCTAATTTGTTCACAGCATTGTGCAAAAGAAAAAATACACCCTTATTTACAACAAACATAAACTCCCTTTGGGTAGAGCTGTGCACAACTTGAAACAATATTGCAGTACATATTGGAACTGAACATACAACATACATAGTACTGTAATCATTCATGCACATCCAGACGTTCCTCTCTGTCTGGCCACATAATTTCATCTACATCACAGCGAATATCATCTCTTGCAATGCAGCGAGGAAAGTATCTCCTCGAGTGGCGATTAAAAAAGATTTTTAAAAATTTGTAAAATTTGCTTGACAGATTTTGACAACTAGTTCAACATTTTTGTATGTAATGACTCAAGCAATGAAATGAGGACTATTAGTTTTATATGGAATGACTATTCAGCATTCACAAGTATAGTTAATTTTGACTGACATGACATAAGCAAATGATAATGTTATAAAACAGCAGAGAGTTGTATGAAAGCAATTGATGCATGTCCAAAAGCAATTGCAATTTGTTGGAAGGAATGAGAAACTGCTACTATGATGTGCACCAATGACTAAATGTTGTGGAGGTTGAACTAACTGTTGTGCAAATGTAAATAGTAATGTAAACATAAAGCTTATATGTCTTATATCTTATAGTGATTTGTGGGTTTCTGACATAAACTGAAAGTGTGAGTTACCCCACATTCACCCGTGCCTTAGTTACAGTAATGTATATGTGGTAATTATCTTTTGTAAGACATTGCAGAAAGATTTCTTCTTTCTTTCTGTCTTTCTTCTTCTTTTTTGGCTATGAATTCCTGTAATAAGTATTAAACAGTCTCATTTTGAAAAGATATTTCAATAATCTTTGCATAATTGCAATCAGGCAAAAGAGTCACACAGTGACGTCAGAGTACATGAACAAAAATGTCTGTCTTGCATAAAAATTCTCTGTCTGTGGTGTCGTGTGTGACAGCATGTTTTGTGCAGTTTGTGTTGGTCTTTGTCACACGTTCAATTTAAATAAATAAAATATAACAGTATATCAATTGCAAAGTGAGCTTCTCATTGCATGCACCAGGTTAAATTTCAATTACTGTATTCTCAAATAAAATGACTAAATGATTTTCAGAACATCTGTATTAATAGTACGTTACTTAATTTAATTAATGACACATACAAGTCAAATTGGCACCCCTGGTAAATATAATCAAAGTTGGCTGTAAAAATAAATCTGCATTGTTTATCCTTTTGATCTTTCATTAAAAAAAATAAAATAAAAATCTAACCTTTCATTGAAGTAAAAGATTTGAAAGTGGGGGAAAATCACATTTTGAAATAAATGATTTTCTCCAAAACACATTGGCCATAACTATTGGCACCCTTTTATTAAATTCTTTTTGCAATCTCCTTTTGCCAAGATATCAGCTCTGAGTTTTCTCCTATAATGCCTGATGAGTTTAAAGAACACCTGATGAGATCAGAAACCATCTCCTTCAGATCCTTCAGATTCCCAGCTCCATGCTGGTGCTTCTTCTCTTCAGTTTTCTATAGGGTTCAGGTCAGGGAACTGGGATGGTCATGGCAGAAGCTTCATTTTGTGCTCAGTGACTCGTTGTCCTGATGGAAGATCCGACCACGGCCCATTTTAAGATTTCTGGCAAAGGCCGTCAGGTTTTGATTTTTTATCTGTTGGTATTTGCTCAAGTCCATAATACCATGTATCTGAACAATGTCCAGGACCTCCAGCTAAAACAATATCTTTAAGATTACGTTTTATCAATTTAACACATCCTTGCTGAATACAAGTATTAATCTCTTTCAACAAAAGAAAGAAAAAACGACTGACCCCAAACTTTTGAATGGTAGAATATACAGAAGATTTCTATTTTAAATAAATGCTGTTCTTTTTAAAAACGTTTTATTCATCAATAAAACTGAAAAAGTATCACAGGTTATAAAAAAAAATTAAGCAGCACAACCGTTCCAACATTGATAATAAATCAGCATATGATGAGCCTGATGAGACACACGCACCAACAATTTGTCCTCTTTTGAACTCTGATATGTCTAACATTATGTTGCGTGGATTGTAATATTTTACAATTGTGCCATTACTCTGCTAAGGAAATTTCACACAAAAGGAAATTTCCACTTGGGCTATAGGTATCTTAGCAACTATAATGCGTGAGTCAGAAGTCCAGTTACACAATTGGACGCGATCATAAGCAGTTCCCCAACTTTCCTCATATACATTTCCCCATATACATTTCCCCATGTGACATCATGCAGCAGGGATGGAATTTTTTTAAAGATTTGTTAATACTTTAAGCCTTAAAGTATTAACAAATCTTTAAAAAAATTCCATCCCTAAGGCATATACAGAAATTAGCCTACAGGTGAGAAATATTCACTGAACTTTCCCCAGTTTCCTCTATAAAGTAATACTATTTGTTATTAACCGAAATCTGTTGTTACCCAAAACTATCAGGACATAGGAAACACAATCAGTTACCAGAGATGAAAAATAAAACGTCAATGAACCCAAAATTAAGTAAACGTTAAAGGGATAGTTCACCCAAAAATGAAAAATCTGACATTACTTACTCACCCTCAAGTTGTTCCAAACCTGTATGAGTTTCTTTCTTCTGCTGAACACAAAGGATGTTGGTAACCAGTTAACAGCACCCATTGACTTCCACAGTAGGAAAAAAAAAAAACTATTAGTCCAGTCTTTTTAAGCCAAAATGGGGGTCAACCTTGAACAAATTGCAACAGAAGCTGATTTTGTATCCTCAATATATCCTGAATAAGGGAAAAAAAGTCCAGAAGAATCCCAGTAGGGGAAAATTTCGAAAAAGACCCAAATAAAGCGCTATTCATTCTTTTTCTCACGTGAATAGAGTAAAAAATTTAACCTTTAGATATCACCGTGAAAATTACTGAGTTGATTATTACATCAAGGCAAACAAAAAATGTATTACAAGTTTTTTGAAATTGTTTGTTACATGGACAAACGGTGCATAATCTAATTACGTATGTGCTAATTTGCATAAATACCACAACAGATCTAAACAGTGGATATAGCCAGGTGAAAATGTCTTGTTGAATCTTGTTGACAAATAACAGTAAAATACTTACTGTTAAGGTCTCAATGGAACCCATTTAGGCTACCGATGAGCATTAATACATAGAGGCAGGAAGAAGTACTTTAGAAACCAGCCTTTATTAATTATTATTGCAGAGATGGGGTTTGGGGCTGGGAGTCTGAGGGAAGAACAGGGGACAATGGTAAGAAGAATGCAGAAGACAAAAGGTAAGTAAAATAAAAAGTGAATCCCCAGAAACAGTAATCAACTCAGTAATTTTCACAGTGATATCTAAAGGTAGCCTACATTTTTTTACCCAATTCACGTGAGAAAAGGAATGAATAGGCTATATTTGGGTCTTTTTCGAAACTTTCCCCTAATGGGATTCTTCAGGACTTTTTTTTCCCTTACTCAGGACATATTGAGGATACAAAATCAGTTGAGTTTGCTTCTGTTGCAATTTGTTCAACCTTTTTTCATAAAATGACTGGACTATATGTGGAAGATTGGTCCCCTCAACTGTCTGGTTACCAACATTCTTCAACAAATCTTCTTTTTTTGTGTGTTCAACAGAACAAAGAAACTCATACAGGTTTTGGAGCAACTTGCGGGTGAGTAAATGATGACAAATTTTTAATTAATTAATGTTTCATAGCGCCCATTATACAGCAGGTGGCGCTGTTCGTCAAGTTACATATCAGTGCGATGTTCAAATAATTGTGCAAGAAGGTTTTCCTCTTCCTCCGATGTCACCCCTAGGCGGAGGCGTCAGTAGACGGGCAGCAGCAGCACCCCTCCCGGCCTCGAGCACTGTACGCTCCAGGGAAACAAACGCTCGCCAGACTGAACCACAAGCGAAGCTCCTCCGACCCGTTCTGCTGAGGATATAGCTCAAGTTTGACCGATATAACTCGGGTGAGGCTGTGTGTTTTTCGTCAAAAGGCGGCTTGTGTGTCGGCGGAGAGTGGAAACACGGCATCCGGCCTCCGAGAAGCAGGCGAGGGCAGGGACTCGCGTCCGAACAACGTTTACCGTCTCTGGTAAGTAAGTGCGGCGTTGCGTTTCTTGCAACGGGCATTTTCGCTTAGCCAGACGTGACGCTAATACGATGTTTGTCACTTGTGTTTATCAAACAAAACTGCCATGTTTTGAGGAGTGTTTGGGTCGAGTAATCTGATTAAATGTTGTTTAATCGACGGTTGTTTTGTCAACACGAACTATATGTCGTTTTTAAATGTTGTTGTTGTTGGTTATAGCTAGCTAGCTATAAAAGGAAAGCAAAACCGTTGCTTATAAGTGTTTATTTAAGCTTTGACTAGTACCGAATTCCACCACCTGGTTAAATAACAGTCTTGACAGTCTTTGTAGATTTGTTTTTGTAGTTTTGTTTTACGTCTGTCTCTCTACAAGTCGAATCATAATACTGAAATTCAATTGTTGTGTTGAATAAACATTTATTTAAAGCTTTTCATTTGAACCAGTTGTTATGCGTGTCAATGCACTACCAAGACTGGTAGAATACCTTAACCCATTTAATCCCATATATGTCCATTTAAATTTCGTTTTATTCCCTAGTAAAAGGGAATATAGCTAATAAAAGTTAGTGATTAGGCTACTTGTTATTTTTGGTGAAAATTCGCATAATTTGGACACACACACTTTTTTTTATTTAACTTTTTAACACTTTAAAACATACACATTTACAATGAGTATCTATCAGCTACTTATTCAGAAAGGTAATAAGAGTGATCAATGGCATGTTTACTCTGTACTCTCTTAATTTATGAGAACGTCTAAGAATAGTAATTAATATCAGAACCTATTGCAGATGTTTCATGTGTAACATGACATACAAATGAAATGAAGACAGTACGAAGGCTATTTATACTTGACAATCTGTGTGCAAAAAGCACTTTTAGACTCTATTAATGTCAATATTTAACATTATTATTCACTTTTTCAAATGGGTTAATAGTGATTCAGCCCTCATCCACACATTCTCAAGGCAATACAACAGGTGACTTCGTAACGCTGGGAAATGCGTTGATGGGTTTAATGAATCGTGAACGTGGACAAATGTATTCCTGGCCTCCAGCAGAGCAAAGGGGGCTGCGTTAAAATACTTGAGTGTAGAGAACGCCAGTGTGGTGCCAACTTCATATGCCCTCCGTTATGCCCGGGCTATTTATGCGAGTCAAGCAAATGCAGCGGATGAAAGTGTGCATGCATTGAATGCCGCAAATGAGCAGACATCTATAGATGCATGGATATGAATACTATGTGCCTTGTTTGGATCCAATTATGGGCCGGTGGCCAATTTCGGGGTTTGCCAGCCCAGGGATGATGCCTATTTCTCAATCAGGGGCTCTTGAGATGGAAATGAGGGTGCGTTCCACAGCCTGGCATGCAGCTGTTGCATGGATGATCCAAATTGGGGATTGTGGCTTGGCTGTTCTCAGTCTGGGGAGGCTGCATGTAATGTGACCCACATGGTTGGTGATGATGATAATGAATGTTGCGTATATATAAAATATAGGCATGCCATTGTTACATTATGTGCTCTAGTTGTGCTTTTGATGATGATAGTCAATGTAACATGAGGACAATGGGTCCATGCCTCACCCAGATGAAGCTCATGATACAGTTTCACGTTGTGTTAGTGTGTTGTGACAGAGGAGCCGGGTTACATGGCCTTTGTCGCTTCTGGGTCCTTTGTACTTCACTGTCTTTATTGTGGTGGCGGATCATGCTGATTATGCTTGGCTCATAAAAAGGCGTCACAAAATAAGCGTCTCTCACTCTTATTCTCGCTTTCTCACACACCCACGCGCACTTTACGCTTTTATTTTTGTCGTCTTAATAAACCGTTCTTCATATTTCAACCCTCCCTCCAGCTTCTTCTGGGTATATGTGGTTGTGTAATGCGTTTTAGATAGCGTGAAGTGTAACCGTCTTTTTGTACGGATGAGATGCTTTGTTGTTGGTTGGTAATTGGGTGTTTTGGAATTTCAAAACATGTTGAAAAGTGTTCCTCTGGAAATCCGCAATGGAAGTGAGACGATCCTTAGAAACTGCATTGTTGGTTTTTAGATTGACAAACTGCTAGTCTATTGAATTATAGTGACTAATAAACTAGATCTTTACGTTTTCAGTAAAAGGCAGTTGTAGAACCCATTCCTGTGTTGTGTTAGGGTGTTGTCGAGTGTTACCAAGGTGTTGCTATGCGGTTTCTAAGGGGTTGCTTACTGGCTAAAGTCATAAGTGTTAATCAAAAGTCTGGTCGCTCCTTCAAAGTAGTTCTGTATAGCCTGTTTTATAGACCATCAGGTGAAAGATTTGAGGTCTGACGACTTTTAAATATACCTAATAGTTCGCCTAGCCACATTTGAAGCTATCATTGAGCTATCATGCAAATAAATCATATTCGCCTGTGAATGTGATTCCAAAGACCAGCCCATATTTGAGAATAAATGGTTAAAATTTAGGTTCTATAATACAAGAACACAAAACGGATGCTATTTATTTGTGGTAACCACATGATGATACCACTTTTAGAGGGTGTTTACACAACACCAAAAAAAAAAAAAACTTGTAAAATGACAAGTGTAAACTTGAATAAATGTAAACCGAGAATTTGTAAAGACGATGACGTCATGCGTATTACAGGCTATCACGTAGTGTTTCTTTAGAAAGTAACATTGCTGACTACTGGCATGAATCATACAGCGTTTCTAGTGAACATGTGAACGGGGATCATTATGAGAATGGTGTCGAAAAATGCAAAGGAAAAACGTTTCCGTTTTTAGTACATCGTTGTGATGTAAACGCACCCTAATAGTCATCATGAACGAGTCTCGAGACCATTGGGCTTCTTCTTTTCTATGCTATTTGTTATTTTTTAGCATTAGATATTCTGCTTTTACCTGCTTTTATGATGTTGAAGTTGCAGTCAACTCACTGATACTCAAAAGCTTTGTGGGAAAGAGACACAATTATGCAAGAACGACTGGGATGTAAAAGTGAGAGAAAGAAGTAGGCTAAGCCTTGCGTGTTTCTTTGATTCGATCATTGATTTGGTCTCATGGTGTTTTTGCAGAGAGCGATTGTTCATGCTTTCTTGTGTGTTTGTGGTCTAAGGAAAGTGAGACGAAGGAATCGTATTGTTGCAGGCATTAATGTAACTCGACCTGTGCTAAGCTGCTCGCAGTGAGTTGTTATATGAGAACCAATGTCTCTTGTTCTCTTTGCAGTGGGGTTCTTGATCCTTCAGTAGGTCAAGGGCATGATGGGATACCGTTAATGTGTTGAAGAGCCGCTGATGTTCTGCATACAGTGTACACACACCTCTGACTGCACACCCACTTGCTTCCTCCCACCACAAACTTTACATAGAAGCCTAGTCACACAAACCAGACACAAAAGTCAGTGTTGTATTATGTGTTGCTCTCTCTGCTCTTGGTTCTTGTATTTGTGGGTGCAAAAAAAACAATACAAAACCACCCAACTTTTCCAAGAAAGGTTTAATGTACAAACTGTATATCTATGGTACACTCTCAGCACACTAATTAAAATGGAGCAAAATATGCAAATTAAATACAGCTACAAAAATATGTAATTTTTTTTAGTATTATATTATAGAATTTCTTATATTTATTAAATGTATTATATAATTTTAGTGTGTAATTTTATTTAAATATTATTATTATTATTATTATACCAAAATATGTGTTTTTAAATGTAAAATATATTGATAATTTTGATCATAAATATAATACATTTAATAAATATAATAATATATAATTGTGTTGTTATTAATAATGTTTTTGGTAGAGGTGTGAACAGTTGAGACCGTGATATGAAAGTGACATGTAATTTCCTCCATGCGAATATAGTTCACACTCTTGAAGTGGTTCACGCTGGACCCTGTTAGCATGTAGATGTCTTCTAGAAAGGGCATGTTGCTATTGGCAACCAGAACTCTGGTTCTCTCTCTAATGGACTACTTGCACAACTACTTCCGCGTTCTAGTTAGTACATATCGGGAGTTTCCGGTTGGAGCGTTCAGCGCACCTATACATGCATGAGAATGGCAGATTATCACTATGTTTTATGGCTGCCAATTGATTAAAGCAATGAATAATGCTCTCTGTATTAGGCCTAATTATCTTGAGCCTAATGAAATGTTCCTATAAGTATATTTTCTTTCCAACTGTGCATTCTGCTGAATAAATAGGCTAAATATATGTATCCACTAAGCAGCCGCAGTCCTATATTGCTCGTCTTCTCAGTAACAGCTTTTTTCTCTTTCTGACATTTCATACCTGTTGGGTTTACATTTTTAAATGAAATTGACTATTAAAAGGATTGCTTGTGTGCGCCGGTGTTTATCCCAGTCTTTTAAAATAGTAGGGGTGTAACAATACCCTCATGTCACGATACGATACATATCACGATACGATATTATTGCGATACTCCATCTATAAAAATGTAATATTACATCGTGTGTGTAAATGAATAGGCACTTGTAACCAAATGCACAGGACAATAGAGACACCAGAATAAAAATATTCATGATTCTGAAGCTGAAAATACAAAATTATTTTAGACGAATATGCTATGCTTACACTCTGTCACTGACTAGACATATTTAAAATAATGTAGGACACGTTTTACTGGTAACATTAAACATTTGGCATTATCAGGACCCACAAATATTCCCCCATTGCATTATTATACATTATATTCAACATTATATATAGTATTTTAATGTACTCTACTGACACTAAAACTGTCAACTTGAATTTTTTACCCACGATACATAGTGTTGCATTTTTGTATTGCGATATATTGTGACACGATATATTGTTACACCCCTATAAAATAGTTGAATGCATGCTCGCGAGGTGCTGTAATGATGTTAAATAGGCTAGGCTAGTTTAAATAGGCTACAGTAACTACTTCAAATATTATAGCATTTTGGGCATAAACATGTAAATGGTGAAAAGATTGACATTGAAAAATGACACAGAATGATTCATTTTTTAATCCAAATAAATGTTGGTGGTTCCAGGGGGCCAATGTCTCGGAAAACATTGAAGCTTCTCCGGGCGCCGCCATTGATTAGCAGACCATCACCTGCTGTTAGCATTCCATTGACTCCCATTCATTTTGGCGTCACTTTGACCATAGCTGTCAACCCTCCCGTTTTTTCCGGGTTTCTCACGTATTTTAGCTCTTTTCCCGCTGTCTTCCCGTTTTAGTATTTTCCCGTAAAATATCCCGTATTTTTATGCTCTGATTGTGGTAACTCAGAACAAGCAACTATCTGTGTCTGTGAAGTGGCTTGTACTTGGGTTGCTAGACCTCCAGTAAAGCAGGTGGCAGTATACAGACAGTAGCTTAGGCTACTATCGAAGAAGAAGAAGAAGAAGACAGTCGCAGCGGTGCGGGGTGCGGGCGGGAAGAAGCGGGAGGAAGAGGGAAAAAGTAGCGGGAAGTGAATTTCGAATGATCAAGGAGAGTAGAGTAGATGAGTGTGATGTGCGATGATGGATCAGGACGCCGACGGCCAAAATCACCGAATTAACCACCAATTCTTTGAGTTCTTTCTCACTCTGTCTCCCAACATTAAGCTAAAACACGTTGTAGCAAATGAAAACGTGTAAGTAATGTTTACTTTGTTCATAAATAAAGCACTTTAAACATATCCATTGGTCTGTAATTCTTTAATATATATTGTGTAGTTATAAACTCTTTAGACTGTTAATGATTAGTGCTTTTTTTTAAAGTTTGTGGGTAAGAATCGTGTATAAAAAAAAAAAAATCCCATATTTTGGGGATGGATTCCGGGAAATCTCCCTTATTTTCAGTGTTCAATGTTGACAGCTATGACTTTGACAGCGAATAACTTTACATCTGAGGCGTTTAAGACTCTATTTGTCCATTATTTATTTCTAAAGAAACACGAAAATGTTAAAAGGCTCCATTACCTTGTATCTTACGTTATGCCTGTAGAAGCAGTTTTTGTTAAAATAGGCTAACGATTGCGTCATAACCACGCGACTCTCTGTCGCACAGTAGAGAGATTACCGTATAGACAGGAGGAGAAGCTCGCGGGCAATCGGGGGACGTGGAGGCAAAATAACAAAATAATTAATCAGAATACTTAGCAAAAGTTGCTCCTGCTCCAAGCTCATGGACAGCTCCTACTCACACTCTCCGTCTCTGCACGTTTCGGAAAGGAATAGTTCAGATTTCTCTTGGCACAGCTACTAGAAGACAGACTTCTATACTATGTCACATCTACGTTGTCAAGCTCAGTTTGAGTCTGCGCAGTACGCTCAGCCATCAGGAAGTGAGAGCTTCTAATTGACTTCACTTTTCTCCGTTGAATCCAATGGGGTCGCTGTGTCCATTTATTTTACTGGTGGTTCGCACTGATGTTATTCATCTGTTCTCCAGCACTTCAGCGTCGCGGTCACTAGTTTAGACGAACACTGACACCCTGAGATGAAATAATGGTGTATGTTTAACACCTGCTGCTTTCTCAGATGGGCTTGGGTTGGATTAAAACTTCATGTTCTGATGAGTTTGGAAAACTCTGCACACAGTAAACATCAGATACCAATAAAAATTATATTTATCTTATTTCGGACTCTCATTTTAGGTGGCGTTTGTTCAACTGATTGACCACAATTCATTGAAAGTAACCAGAAATAAGTGAGACGTACTGTTTCCAAACGGAAGTGCGTCACGAAGCTCAGTTCAAGTGGTGCGTTCTCGTTCTCACGGATGCGACTCAGATCAGGTGCCGCCACATTTTCAGTATGACATTGATTGCTCCAGTTGTGATTTATTCTCACTCTTTTTGTCGTTGTTCAGCATTTCCGTCATCGATCGTATCGGAGGTGTGCACAGATTGTTCAGAACCTTCTCTTCTGCCTTCCTTAAGAGGAAGTGGCGAATCTAACTGGAAATGACCTAATTAGAGAGTTATGCATGTGCCTCTCGTCACTGTAATGACATCATGTTGTGCTGATTGGGATTCGGGACTCTGTGACTGACATTAAGCTTTTGCCAAGTCATGCTGAAACTTAGTCCTCCAACAGTTCTGTAAACTGCCGTTGGCTGTTTGAACAATGTTAATCTTTCAGGAAGAACAACCAGTTACTAAACACAGGAAGAGAGGTGTGTGTAGTACGGGACCTAAATGAGGGCAAACTCTGTCGGTGTGTGTGATGGAGTGTTAATAAGGGAGGAAAACTATTGACTGTATCCCTGGACCCTGCACCCCTCACAATGAAAGATATTTCAAGCATGCAAGGAATGTGTGTGTGTGTGTGTGTGTGTGTGTGTGTGTGTGTTTGTGTTTATTTGTGTGCTTGTCATTTCCCTCAAGCCCCGGTTTGGTTTCCAGAACTAGACTGTTAACTAGAGAAAGATCACTAATCATTTTGACTCATATTTTTATCTGATATTCTGATTTCTCTACTTAAAGGTATAGCGGAGGATCTTTCCACATTTTAGATAAGACCCGCCCTCTCCACTTTTTGAAAAGTTTGATTGATTCACCAGAATGATTGACAATTAGGAGGACCAATAGTATAGGTTACCCACCAGGAAGTAAAACATCCTCCGCTATACCTTTAATTGGTTAATAAATATACAGAACAGATAAAAGCCACTTTTATGTCTCTAAAGTGTTATTATTATTTTGATGATGGTTTGATACTAATACTCTTGCTACTTCTTCTTATAAAATACTACATTACAATTTGGATCTGTCATTTAGGCTATAGCATTTAAACAAACAAAAAAAACAGAGTAGCTTGAGTATAATAAAGCATGGTCATGATAAAGCAAGATCTTCTAATAGCTACTGTAACTTCAGGTCCTGAAACTAGTGCATGGCGCTAGCAATAGCAAGGGCATGGGTTTCTTAGGTGTGTCCAGTACATTTAGCATGTAATGTGGTGTATGTTTCTTGTCTGTGTGTGTGTTAGCCTGTTCCTGGTTTGCGCTCTCTCTCCTACCAAACTCCACACACTGAAAGGTTTCTTTGTGCCGTGCCGCACTGAGCCAGACTGCTTCTACATCCCACAAATACACACACACACACACACACACACAAAATTCCTACAGTACCATCCAGTGCCCATCTCACATTTGGTCCAACTGTGCTACATTTGCTCTGTGTGCATCTCAGAGTGGCCTGTATACTGTCCTTGCTTTGTCACCATTTGTGCCATGTGTGTCAGTCTGTTTGTGTGTGATGCTCTGATTGGCTGATAATCCCTTTCAGTCTGCATTCACACAGGACACATTGCTATCATTCTTCTACATTACAATATATTACATTTATATTATATTACATATTTGAGGTCAGTGAATGATTTGGATTTCCTCTCACGTGGACCGGCCGTGTTAACGTTCATGGACTACGTGACTTCGGCACTTCATGCGACTAACCGACTGATTAAAATTAAATGCCTCTTCTTATCGACTAGCGTTTAGTTGGGACATGCCTAGTAAGGCCAGCGCTGGCTCACTACTACACATTGGGACACTGATGACTCTATTTCCGGTGACATGACAACGTCCTCATTGTACTTCTGGTATTTATGAACAACAGCAGAACTGATATCTTTCTGACATTATTTAAAGTACAGTATGATAAATACTTTGCTTGTTACGTAACATTTCAGCCATAAATAAATGACAAATGCGAGCTAGATTATTCATTACCTGACTAGCAATGTATGTTTATGCTGAAATATAATTTAATAATGGTTTGTATGTCGGTATGTGTGGTGAGTTGGCTCACTTGATTCGCTCTTCAGAACGTCCGTTAAGAAAACCGTGAGAAATGATGCATCCTGGTTTTCACGGTGCATTGTGGGACTTTTTAGGGAGTGAACGTTTCAGTGGACTGGTAGGATTTTGCGATTGAGGCGAATCAGAAAGAAAAAAACGCAGATCATAAGCAAACGCTGCGGACAAGACATTATCCTGATGTCGGATGTCTTTACGGGATCTTACGGGATCTTTGCACAGATTCCAGAAAATCACTGGCAGTGTGAATCAACGATCCCAGTTCAAATCCCGGGACACATTTTCAATGTATTTTCCGGAATCTCTGTGTGAGACGGGCTCTACTTTACGTTATAAATAGCTTGTAGATTGGGGAAGCACCGCCACACGCACAGACATCAGATGGCTGTCTTTAATTGGTGGGTTGTGTTTTTCTTCTTCAACATCTTGCACCGTGAATGTGCCATTTTTAAGCCACCCTGTCATAAAAAGGTTTTTTTTTTTGAGACCCCTGTGCTCGGTTTCATGTTCTAGTTGTTTTGGAGCGCAAGAACGTGTCCTGTGTGAACGGCTCCCTAAGGACACGCTTCCGAAAACTCTGTTCGACTCAGACTGAGTGAGAGTGTGTCTTTTGAGACGTCTTTCATCCTTCTACCTTTGAAATATTTATGGGGAGGCACATCGATAGGGAACAGACACTTTGGTGTCACTCACATTTCGTCTGAAGGAGTGTGTGTGTGTGTGTGTGTGTGTGTGTGTGTGTGTGTGTGTGTGTGTGTGTGTGTGTGTGTGTGTGTGTGTGTGTGTGTGTTGCCCACAGTGATCTCATTGCCTCTCACATGGTGTTTACATTCCAGCGTCTCTAAGCGACAGCGGAGCGTCACAGATCTCTGCACTCCTCTTTTTTTTTCTCCTTTTTCTGCAGTGAAGCACACGGTGTACTTATGGATGGAGGGTGATAAAGTTACCTGGAGTTTGTCTACTGTGAGTCAGAGTTCATTTTTCACTGGTATGAATGATTGTGTGCCATCTGTGATCTCAAACGTCTCATGTTTGAATAAAGAAAATGTATTATTTTAAATCTGTGTTAAAGGAACGTTCCGGTTTTCTGACGTGCCGTCTGAGAGAGTACAGACTGTGAGGATAGGAAGTGCTTATTGATTATTATTTTATTTTATATTGATTATATTTGTCCACAACGCTACAAGGACAAGTGATTTGGAGAATAGATAGATAATTCTATTGAGGTTAGTTTAGTAGTATCATTGAGTACTATTGTTATTTAATTTTTTTTTTTAATGTTTCTGTTTTTATATTTTCTATTTTAATTTTAGTTCATTAGTAATTTGGTTAATATATACATATATATTTCAGTTTTAGTAAGTTTAGTGCATCTAGTTAAACTAAATGAAAATAAGAGATGTTGCCTTGGGAACTAGCTAAAATAATTTTTAGTTTATTAAAATTTTTTAAGTGAGGATTTCATTTTTTTAATGGTTTTACTTTCAGATTTAGTTAATTATAACCGTTGCTCCATTTTTTAAAAAGTTGCTATTTGAGTTAAACTGTTTAGATGGATACTTTTATTTTATTTCAAAAATGTCTTTGGAGAAACATGCATGCTTTATTTGTGGTAAACCTGAATTTAAATTTTAAATAAATTCCCATTATTAATATCTCAATCCCATAATTCCCGTTTTGTCCAAGGTGTGCTTTTAAAGCATATTCCGTTTACCCTGGGCTGTCCTCTCAGTTTCCTTCAGCTGTGATCGACCACAGTAGTTCATTTCTGTTTTATTCCCCAGGTCTTGAGTGATTTAGCTGATGTCTGGAAATATCTGGTCACATGATCTGTCATGGGAACGGGCAGGGCTGTGGGGGTTTTAGCATGGCGATTTGTTGTACTAGTGAGTCAAACATGAACAGAGCTCAGATCAGGACCTTACATCAGGTGTGTGACATGAGGTGGATGGCGGCCTCAGAATTGTGCTTTGCAGGGATGGCTTTAAGGCTTCATGTTAATACCAGGTCACATCGAGTCCAAAGCTATAATTGATTAGTTGGCAGTGTGGTTTGTAAAGTAGGCTGTTGTACTGTAAAGAGTAGGTCAGTGGATACAGATCATTGAATACATCCCATTAGTGGGTCAGTGTGGGTCACTTTTGAAAATGGGGACAAATGCATTTTCTATTGAAACAGGAAGTTGAGATGTGACCCTTCAAAGCTTTTTTTTTTTAATAGCACAGCTTGTCAAAACCATTATTTTTGCTTTGGTACTTTGCTTGTCATTATAGAGAGAATTTGATAGGACTGTGCAATTTAAATGCTTTGAACACAATAAAGTCAGTGGAGAAATGAGTGTGACGGTAGGAAACGGGTGGTTTCAGACCACGTTTTTGAGACCGTTTTGGTTCACTGCAGTTTTAAAGAGGAAATACTCTGCAGTGGTGTTGACTGATGAATTAAAGCATATTAAAAACATCACAGACTTATAAACAACATTAAACACTTGATTTTCACCACAGGGGGTCTTTAAACTTTCTTGGCGTACATTAGACGTAGCTATATGGTCTAAAAGCTGAGCGCTTGAAATGCATAATGGCCGCTATCTAGAGGACAGTGGTGAATATCAGTAGTCATGTTCAGAGCAGACTAAAATCTCTAAAAATGTTAATATATAATATGTAATAAAGCTACAATCTTAATTCATAATGTATGTTTTTCAGTGCCGTTATTGTTTATTGTACAACTATTATAAATAGTTAATTAGTAATTTGATAAAATGTGTTGTTATTTGAGTTGATATTTCAGATCTTTGCCAACTAAACCTGTTTGTATATTGGCAGTGGATAGATACACACTAATCTGGTGATTATCCGAGCAGGAGAAAGTAGGGAATGATTAACTTTGAGTCAGATGGGCGTTAAACTCCCTGTCCAAAGTTTGGTTGGGTTACATCACATGCTGAAACCAGCTTGCGCATTGCAGTGCGCTATTCTACATAAACTGACCTACTTTTTATTCCCGCATGCACTGATTTTTCCCAGTTCCTAATGTATAGCATCAAACCAATATTTGTAGGTGGCTTTTTATTGTTGCATATTATTTTTAGTCTCCAGAACATTGGATCTTAAAGATGTAGCGAAATTATTTTTAGCAGTACATAACCCAGAGGCTGCTTGGAGTCTCACCACATGCTTTTGTTGCTCCTATTGTGGTGTTTGTTTGTGCTCCTGCTCGGGAATGCCACTACCTGCTGTGGGGACAATGACAGGAAGTTTGCGGTCATCTGGCTTCACGCTGTTAAAGAGGATCGTGGGATTAGCAGCCCTCCTGCCAGTCAGGTGTCAGGACGATCAGCCACAGATAAACTGCTGCCCTATATCTGGAGTTGCTCGATATCAGCTAACAGCTCCGTCGCAGTGCCAAATGTGTCCTTCCTGTTGCAGTGATGTCGATTTTGACCTCTGCGTCTTTCAGCGTATTTTGCTGGAAGGTTTGTTGTGGCAGAAGCTGGGCTGATGGAGTGGTGAAGTGACACATCTGGGTGATGGAGGGAAGCTGGCCTGTGCAACGGACTAAAAATATAAGGCTAAGTGAAGTAATGGAGCATCTCTCGGGCTGAGAGAGAGACTAAATGTGGGACATTGCAGATGATTCTGGGACACGGAGGGACGGTTGTTCTTATTCACTGACCTGCTAGTACTCGCAATTCTTAAAGGGGTGGTATAATGCCCTTTTCACAAGATGTAAAATAAGGCTACGTTTACACGTGGCCGGTTATTTTCATAAACGGACATTTCACCCTCTCCGTTTTCAGAAAAGTGTTCGTTTACACAAACCTGTGTATATGCCGTCAAGAGCATGCCAAACCTGTAGGTGGCAGTGTAACGAGAAGCTCAAGCCCATGTTAGCCAATCAGAATCCCGAAAATATAGGTTGCACCTTTGACGCAGTGCAAGTTCTGTCGCATACTGTGACGTCGACTGCCTAAAACTCAGTTTTTCTTAGTTTACATGCAAACGTGCAAACAGAGTTTTCCAAAATCTCCACTCTGGCCGGAGTTTTTAGAAAGAATCGTTTTCAGAGGCGAATTCTCCGTTTGCGTGTAAACGAGGGGCACAACCGAAGGGGAAATGTCTCAGTTTTTCAAAATAACCATGTACGTGTAAGCGGGGCCTAAGTCTTTGAGCGTGTATGTGAATTTTTTGCTCAAAATACCCCACATATATTTTATATAGCATGTTAAAATTGTCCCTTTTTGAGGGTGAGCAAAACGCACCGTGTGTCCCTTTAAATGCAGATGAGCTGTGCTCCCAGCACAGGGGCGGAGCTTCAACATTTTGTGTCCTGAAAATTTCAGAAACGTTTTTGTTTGTTTAAAGTTAAGTATGTGGAGTTACACTATCTTCTAGTCATTGATTAGCATATTCTGTCATGATAATCTATAAATCACGTTCCCGGGGGATTATGTAAATTTTAGGGTTAGTGATGTCACTAACCCTGGAGGAATGTCTTGTAGTTCCTTCCAGCCGTTTGTTGTAGTCCTTAAAAAGCAATTTCTCTAAAAGCAAATATCTCACTTTGCTTTGAACTTTGAGCGTTGTAACTTTACAGATGTTGTTTATGCTCAAACAGCAACATTACACACTAACTAAAGTTAGAAAAGTGAAATCATAATCAACCACCCCTTTAAAGTACTTCCTCGCTCACCAGGTTAATAACCAAAAGTACCATGTTATTACTATTACAGCGCAATATGATACACATTACATTTAAATATGATGATTCAGTTAATTTTTTTGTCCAGTAAAGTGGTTTTGACCGCCCTAATTCATGTAAGAGCTTCTGCTTAGTTGGACGACCTGCTTCTGGATCATTTGAGCTGTTGGATATATGAATACACTAGGAGTGTAACGATACGCGTATTCGTATCGAACCGTTCGGTACGAGGCTTTCGGTTCGGTTTTCGGTACGCATTACCGAACCAATCGTTGGACCATTTTTTCTGCCGACCAAAATTTCGTTATTTCAAATGAAGGCGCGTCGCGGGTGGCAAGCGCGCTCATAGAGGCTGGCGCGACCACAACATCAACTGGCAAATGCAATGTAAGGAACGAAACTGAGCTACTCTTATTGTGTTTGTGTGGACCGTTTATCAGTTTTGACCTGTGAAGCGGGACTCGCGAGCCCTATGCGCGAGCCTGATCAAGCAACACCACACAGCGCTAAGAGATTCAGACCAGTAAAGAAAGCATTTGAATTTCAAATGCTTTTTGAATTCGCCACTGAAGTATAACATCGCTGCGAGATCTAGTGAGAAACATGCACATTCTCTGTTATTAACGGATCAAACAGCGCTGACATGGAAACCAGGAAGAAACATCGTGCCATGAATGAACTGGCCGGTGTCCACAGATCTACAACATTCACCGTGGAATGGATTTGCTTTAGTAACACTAACTGCAAGGTATGGAAGTTTGTCAGGAATAGTGGGCTATAATGCTTTCAAGTAACATTACGTCTGTTTTATTTTGACATTATGAATACAATTGCTGCCCTCAAATATTAATCTGAACTAAAATAAACCTTTGTTTATAACTAGCCTACTACTACAATATTACATTTCATTTTGTCCAAGGAGCTGTTTTGTTTTATATGCTCATAAGAAGAGTCAAGTATAGCTCCATTATTGCTCAGTAAAAAAAAATCAAATTTTTTTTAAAAAAAATCATCCTTTATGATGTTAGTTTCATTAAATAAAATAAAAATAAAAATAATTCAAGGAATTTTCTCTGGCATTTATTTATTTTTGCTGTAGCCTATGGAAAACGTACCGTACCGAACCGAACCGTACCGAACCGTGACACAAGTGTATCGTATCGTATCGAACCGAACCGTGAATTTTGTGAACCGTTACACCCCTAGAATACACACATAAAAATATTTATGCAAGGATCAATAGCCATGCAATATCATGAGGATTAATCCTTACAATTATAGTTACAGAAGTACAGTGATTTCTCTTTTTCTTTTGTTCTTTTGTTCTTTTGCGTAATGACGGAGACATCCGCTGGTTTATCAGGCTGCTGTCCCTTTAAGAGTGACTGCATCCAATATACTGTTACACATGCGTTTTCTTTCCCAACTGTTTACGTTCACTGTAGACATAACCGACAGTGTAACGTGAATACTTGCCAAGATGGGCATTTTGACAGAATTGTGTGTGTATTTGACTTTAAGCGCAATAAGCCGCAGAAAATAACTCGATTTGGTACTCGCGGCTGGCGAGTTGTTTGAGAGGCGGCTTTATGTCTGCATCTTTTGGTGTGAGCGTAACACCTGTGGAAATGAGTAAATTATGCGCAAAAACTGCATTCCTGCACCTAAATTCAGGCTCTGAAAGGCTCTTATTTATGCATACATAACATAGAAATGGCATGGAATTCTGTGAAGTAGCTTTGAGTATTGTGTAATAGAGAGCCTAAGTCCCTCCCCTTCCGACCACCATGGGACCTTATTTCGGAAAAATATTGTATGGTAGTCAATGGCAAGGGACAACAAATATTTTGATCCCGTTTGAATTGTGCCCTGAATTACACATATGATGTTTGTCAATTTAAAAGATACATTTTAAAGTAAAGAAAGTCGCAGTTTGATGTAAAACTGTTGAGGTATAAGACTGTGAAAATACGTAATTACAAAGACTACAAACTCAAAAGGCGCACATGTGACGTCATACCTTTTCTCTGAATGAATGAAGCTAACTTTACTGAAGCTAACGTCTGTCATTTTTTTCTATAGTCTTACATTAGAAGACTTAAGTTATAATCGTAACGTTACGCCGTCATGCCTGAGTGTTTTGTCCCAGACTGCACACATACGTACATAGTGCGAGACGAGAGATGTAGTTCATTGAGCGATTTTCACATAAAACTAAATGTTACTCTTCTGTTTTATGACAAACTGCGACTTTCTTGACTTTCATAATTATCTTTTAAATTGACAAACATCATATGTGTAATTCAGGGCACAGTTCAGTAGGGCTGTACTGTCCCAGTCGATTAGTCGATTAATTGGTCGATACGTTCTGGTTCGACCAAAATTCTGATTGGTCGATTTTTTGCCGCGTTCATTTCATTAGTTTTGCCGCGTTTATTTCATCAGTTTTGCCGCGCTGAGGCGCGCTCATTTCATCAGGTGGAAAGCACTAACTGCTAATGGCGGTGTTTTCAGAGTACCCTTGTTTCACTGTAACAGTCTGTCTTCAGAACACCCCCCTTGTTTTCACCTTTTTTGGATTAGCCCAACCCAAGAGAGAGCGATAACTATAGAAGGTTTGATGCTGAATATTATTTATTTAATTGTGAGAGCGTTTAATAGTCAGTCCTCTTCTAACATGTCAACAACAAAGAAATCGACAGTGTGGCAGCATCTTGTTAAAATTGATTTCAGGAAAAAGGTCGAATGCAAAGTTTGCAAGCAACAGTTTTCCACAGCTCGACGACAAACATGACATATCATCTAAAAGTGGTAAGCTCACTTGTCTGCGTTAGCTTGCCCTGTCTGTTTTGAGTAGGCTATATGAACATATCAGAATTTGCATATTTCAATGTTTTAGTGTGATAACCTAACTTTTTTATTTTTTATTTGGAGCCTAATGCGCAATTGCGCTGTGCTGTTGGTTGTTAGTTTTGAGCCTAGGATGCTTTATTTTTCAGTTATGCACTTTATTTCGTTTCTGCTCTTGATCTGGTTTGTTTAATAAATATTCTTTTTTTTATTAAAGTGGACGTGCCTTTTGTGTTCATTAAGAGTAAAAGCTTTAAGTTGAGAGTCTATTCGTGTGTCAGCTGCGAAGCTGAGCTCATGTTCAGCCTCGCTCGGTGCGAGGACATGCACGGTGAAATGATAGCGTCTGACTGTTATAACTTATTATAACATATGACAAAAATAATTGTCTAAATTATGTTGCATATTCCTCAACAGTTCTTGTGATGATATCACTAGTTGACAACATAGTACTATTTTCGGAAATCATAAGCTATGATATTGCGCAGGTGCACGTGATGCAACGCTGTCAGAGCCGACAGACTGGAGTGTCAGACTCATTTCAGTGCAAAATAATTAGGTCAAAAACGATTTAATATACTGCAAATAGCCTACTATTTTTTTATGTTTATTTATAATTCATTTAGGCGGACAACAAGGCTACCAAGTACTGCGCGCATCTAATTAATTTAACGTTTGTTTTTAGTCGATTTTAGTCGATTTTTTGTAGAAAATTTCTTTGGAAATTGGTACTCAACCAAGATTTTCTTTGGTTGAGTACAGCCCTCAGTTCAGATGGAATAAAAAGATAAGTTGCCTCTGCCATTGACTACCATACATATTTTTTCCGAAATAAGGTCCCATGAGCCGGAAGCGGAGGGGCGGGATTTAGGCTCTCTATTGACACCATGGTATTACACCTGTACATGCTCCTTTCAAACTTTCATCCCTGTTGGTAATGTGTGCACAGACTGTATCAGTCTGACCTTCCATTGACACGTGTGTGTGTGTGTGTGTGTGTGTGTGTGTGTGTGTGTGTGTGTGTGTGTGTATCAGAGAACAGGCAGTTCCCTTCTGGAGTCAGTGCTGCTGCTTGGCGCTTCATTCGTCATGGGGGATTGTGTGTGTGATCATCCTCTTATCTCTTGCAGACACAAACACACGCAGACACACACTTATGAGCATAAGAAGAACATGGCAATACTTTCTAGACTGCTGTGAGTGGGTGTTGTGGGAAGCCTGTGTGTATTTTCATTCATGTTTATGTACACAATCTCCTATATTTGCCCGGTAGTCATAAGTTAGTGTTAGTTGGAAATCATTCTAATTTTATATAATCCATTTCCCGAGTTTTTCTTCTCGCTTTCTTTCTTTTAATTCTGTGTGGTTGGTTTTTTTCTAAGTATTTACTGACAAACGTAGAAAAATGGTCTGTTGTCGTGAAGCTTCATCACGTTCTCTGACCTCAGAGTCTCTTCTCGTTCGGTCCTGCCAGTTCGGTCTTGATTTTAGAGATGGTATATGTTTGTGTTTGCTTTAGGCTGACAGACAGACAGCATTATCTGTGTATCGCCACATTCCTGTCTCAAGGATTTGTGTTTGTGTTTGTGTGAGAAAAGAAGCGTCTGGAAAGGAGGATGGTACTTCACACAGAGATGCTCTTGCGACTCTTAATGATTGTTTGTTTTTCTCTTTTTGAGAGTCGCATGCTGAAGATCTTCTGATGACATTTAAATTCATGAAGGTGTTTGAGCTTCTGGAGAGAGCCGAGGCCAGTGATGCACAGAATTTGAGAAGACGTCTTGCGTCGGACCCCGTCTCCATGACAATCTAATCTTGATTGGGGTCTGACCTGATGGATGGCTTGCTTTGAGATTTTCCTGCTGATTATTTCAGTGCTTGTGTTGATGAGTTTATTTAAGATACACATAATCCGTTGTGGTTGATGCTGTAAGCTGACTAATGCGCTGGAGTGTTTGTGTGAGTGTTAATAAACTGTGACTCAGCATATTAGCACTTTTTAGAATAATGTACATTTACTTGGCAAAGTTTACAAAATGTAGGCTATGGCTTGAAAATATAAAATTACACTACTGTTCAAACTTTGGGGTCGTTAAGATGTTTTTTTTACGTTTTTTTATAGATTTTTTTAAAGATTATGCTCACCAAGGTTACGTTTATTTGATCAAAAATACAGTCAAAACAGTAATATTGTGAAATATGATTACAATTTAAAATAACGGTTTTCTATTTTAATATATTGTAAAATGTAATTTATTCCTGTGATCAAAGCTGAATTTTCAGCATCTTTACTCCAGTCTTCAGTGTCACATGATCCTTCAGAAATCATTCTAATGCTGACTTTCTGCTCAAGAAACATTTGTTTTAATAATATTGTAAAAATATTTAATAATATTTTTGTGTAAACCATGATACACTTTTTGCAGAATTATTTGAGTAGACGGTTCGAAGGAAGAGTATGTATTTGAACAAAAAAAATCTCGTGTAATATTTTAAATGTCTTTTACTGTCATTCTTGATCAATTTGATGCATCCTTTCTGAATAAAAGTAAAAATCTTAGGTCCTGTTTACACTCGTATTAAGATGCATTTTTAGCCTATCAGATCACAACTAAGGGAAACGCATATCCGTTCACACCTGGGGTTTTAATCCATCTCTTTTGTCCACTTTCAACCACTTCTGTCCTGATTTCTTCGAGGGTCTATGGGTGTGTGAATGTATGGCCTTTTTCAGATCTGTCAATCTAATGGACAAAATAAGCTCACGCAATTTACATATGAACACGGCAGGAGATGACTGAAAAACATGGGAGCAACAGCTCTCATTTCTGCTTTGAAAGCCCAAACACGACTAACACTGAGTGCGTGATAGAAATCGGGGATAGCGAGAGAACAGAACGTTTTAGACCCCGTTTACACCTGTATTCAGCGTTATCCACTTGTGATACGATCAACCAAAATGCATCTTAATACCAGGTTTAAACAGGGCCTTATTGATCCCAAAATTTTTGTTTCTGATGTCTTTTTTTGTAAATGTTAAAACACTTCCACCTTAACTTAATATGCTATCTTAAACAAACCATACCTGATCGAAACTACTGGAGATTTTCTTCCATATGAAATGGTTAGTTTATGTTCACCAGGGGCCTCATTTATAAACGTTGCGTACGCACAAAAGAAGGTGTTTCATCCGTACGCCACTTCTGACGCAAATCCTACGCACAGTTTTATAAATGAGGCCCCAGCACTTCTTCTCTCACGCACAAACACACAGATACATCTTTAGCCTTTGTCATCGTGACCTGCTGGCAGTCCCTCTCTGTATGAATGCATTTATTCCGTCCATCTTCCCATCAGTCATCACATTAACGTTAGGCTTTACATGCTTCATCTTTGCTGCTGAGGGGGGCGAGAGTGATTTTGAAGAGCGTGCTAATGACACCCTGAAGTGCTTTAAGCGTCGTCGAGTGGACGGGCAGATGAAAGAACCTCAGGACTTGCCAGATCTGGCCCTTTATATGGCTCTTAATTACGTTACGCTAGGTAAATGACGGTGATGATGATGCATCTTTGATGTCCTGTGTTGGACAGAGGGCAGATGTGCTAATGCATGCAAACACATCAACAAGGCCTTGATACAAACTGATGTCAGTATCTGATCTAGAGCCTTGCTTTCAGAGGTGAAGTTCACGTTCATTTTTGTTGTTCACACAGATGGCTTTCTCCTGGTATTATAGACCTGCTTGATTCAAACGGATGGTTATGAAGCCGCTTGTACAGTCATGCGTGTAATATGCCTAATTTCACTCGCTGTTAAGCTTGCTAGCTGTCTTCTTTATCTTTCTCTCTCTCTCGTTTGCCCTTTTTGTGTGTCATTTTAGTCTCACTTGCCTGCAGTTTGGCGCAGACGAGCAGAGTTGCCGTGGAGATCTCATGCTTTGTAGTCAAACACAAAGACATCATTCTGCTTCTTCTATGTCTCTCTCTCTCTCTCTCATTCGCTCTCTTCTGTTTTGTACTTGCTCACCCACTCCGTCACCAGCTCCATCTTTCTCTCACTCTGTCTTTGGGCGTGCGAAGGGGTAAATTACAGATTCTGATCTGTGAGAAAGAAGATGCTGAGAAGTCCCAGGAAAGACTGTTGCTATGGCGATGGGAATGGACTTTTTGTTTGTGTGTATGTGGGAAGAGATAGAAAGAGAATAAAAAATGCCAATCTCACCCGAGATTCCTCCTATGCTCATTTGAAGATTTGAGCTGTGCTTTCCAGACTTCCCTTTTGATATATTAGTGATTTATAAACAAGGTTAAAAATTTCGGGAGGGGGATTTCGGAGGGGGTACTACAAAAATATACACCATTTATTTAGAATTTGGGGGATTTTTCCTTTAGGATGCATGACCATATCAGTATGAACAAATATTTATTTTTATTTTTAATTATTATCAATCTGATATTGCATGCAAATAAAATCAGGGCTTATTTTTTCAAGTTTTATGGAAAAGAAAATGACAGACTTCTTTTTCTTTCTAAGGCTATATACCACAAACGCATTATTAAATAGTATTTTTTTTACACTTTATGCATAATTTGATATTTTGAAAACGACCCACAGAAAAAACATCCAAATGATATTGGAAAAGAATTCAGGATTCTTTAATAAATATTAAGTTCAAAAGAGCAGTATTTATTAAAAAATTAATATTTTGTAACATTATAAATGTCTCCACTGTCACTTTTGATCAATTTAATGAATCCTTGCCTAATAAAGCATTGATTTCTTTCTTTTTTCTTTTCTTTTTTTTTTTTTAAAGAATAGTGAATAAAAATCTACACATAACATTTGAAAATTAGTCAAAAGTAAAACTGACAAAATGATCCGGCCGATTTACAGTGCAGTCGCTAATGTATTCCGAGTGGATTTTTTAGAGTGGAGTCCGATTGCCTAGAAAAGTAAAACTCTGCAATAAGCAGTTTGATTTGAGCGAAGGCTGTCATGATATCAGATTTTTCACTGTACTGTTATTGTGGCCAAAATAATTCACGATAACAATATATTGCGATATCTATAGAATTCTTTTTTAAAATAAAAACATAGAATAATATCAGTTAAAATATTATTAAATATTCTAAAGTAATATGTCAAATTTACATTATCCTTATGAAAATACCCGAGATTGCTTGAAGAACACCGATAAAAATAATAATAATACCGTCGTAATTGTGGTATTTCTCTGTTTAATCGAAATGTGTCTTTGCGTTTTATTCAGAACGATCCCTTGATGTTTGTCCATATTAGGACCTTGAACATATTACTCATGAGTCTCTCTTGCTGCACGAGAGTCGCCCTCCATTGTGGAGTTTGAATGAAACATCAATTACATCTGAGAGTTTTGCGCTCTATAATGTTCACATCACCCTATTTTGGATACAAATATAAAAGAATACTGCGGTCTAAAGATATTTGAAGTAAATCCGATAATCCATACGTTTTTATCCGAATGAGCACGCTTGTGTTTTGGAGGAGGCGTGGCTTTGGAAACGCTCTGATGGGGGAGGGTTGGATCTTATGCTTTCAGAGCTAGCTTGCTATTGCTAGCCACTCAGAAATTGCCAACCCTACCTTTAATTAACACGATAATGATATTATAAAAAATTATAATAATATCACGCTTATTGTCAATACCCCCTAATTTGAGGTGTCTGCAACACAAACAGTGCGGTTTAATGCTTTTTGTGTATCGTAGTGCGTCTGTTTAGCTGGCTAACCCAGTTTCTGTCTCTCCAGGCTGTGGTTTATTAATTAGCTTGCTGTTTAATGCCTCTTGGCTGGTGTGATGTTTGATGTCAGGCCTTCCTGGTCTAATTGCCCTCGGCTGTGGTGCCACCCGGCTGCAGGGTCTTCCAGAATTCAGCTGGAGCTGAGGCCAGGAGCAGTCCTCGGTGCTGGTGTTTTGTCTCTGTGTTATTGGGTGAGAAGTGTTTATGTTTGCAAGCTCTGCAGGTTTGTGTGTGTGTGTGCCACTGTGAGTTTGTGAGGTATTATCTTCTCCCGTGCCTCCCCTAGCCCACACTAGGCACATGAGGGTTTTGTTATGGTGTGGGTAATGCGCCCTCTCATTGCCACACAAAGACCCCTTATCTCTCAAGAGGAGCATGTACAGAAGAGGTGGGCTAATCCTGGCCCGGGGGATGTAAACAGATTCTCTCCCGGCGTTTGATTCACATACTCGTTTATGATTGGACGACTGTACTCATATGGCAACACACTGCATAAACTGCCCAGTCGTCTAAATATTTTCTTCAAGACTGGTCATAACTTTTAAGTCAGTTACAGTTTGACAAACTCGAAGTTAACAAAGGGGCGATCAGTCTCACTTTTCCAATTCAGTTTATACCGATCCACCTTTTTTTAAGACGTATATAGTTCTTAACATGATGTCTAACAAGTTTATGCAACTGTCCCTGTACATTCAGCCGTTTCTGACAAGCTGTGCTTTACTAATGGATTCTTTTGTCTGTATTAAGATCGTGAACTTGCTATTTATATTATTAATGTTTGCTAAGTCTATCAGTACTATTATTATTATTGCTCATTATTTCATTTGGACTAAAGAATTGACTTAGAATAGACTAATTATTGGTTTAGTCTAACTTTTAAAGTTCATGTACACATTTATAGAGACTTGGGAGTTTGGTTCTATTGACTTGGGTCAGTAAGCAACCAAAACACTAGCATTGTGAGGGTGAGTGTTGCTTTGACTTTTATTAGATTTGTTGGATAATGTTTAATATGCTACCATTCAAAAGTTCGAAATCTAAATGATTTAAAAAAAAAGGAAAAAAGATTAATACTTTCATTTAGCAGTGATGCATTAAATTGATCAAAAATGACCGTAAGATATTTATGTTTTAAAGATTTCTATTAAAAATAAAAATTACAATGCTGGAATCCAGTGAAATTATCACCGTTTCCTCAAAACATTAAGCAGCACAACTGTTTTCAACATTGATAATAATAAGAAATGGTTGTCTAGCAGCCAATCAACATTTTAGAATGATTTCTGAAGGATCATGTGACATTTGAGTTATGATGTTGCATCACAGGAATAAATTACATTTTAAAATATATTCAAATAGTAAACAGTTTATTTAATTTGTGATAGTATCTCACATTTTTTCAGTTTACAGTGTTTTTGACCAAATAATTGCGGACTGGGTTAGCATAAGAACATTTAAAAATCTTACCAACCTCAAGCTTTTGAACAGGGGTGTATGTCAGTGTCATGTCAAACTGACTTGTGACTTAGGGCCTTATAGCCTCATTTTCAACAGAAATATGATCACACTTTATGAAATCACCATAGACCACATGCCCCACCCTCAACATGTATATTAAATGAGCTGTAACCATATTTGCATCTTTTTGTGGTCTACTCTTCCCCCCTCCAGACTTTTCTATCAGCGTGATCCCGGCGAGCTGCTGTTAACCGAGGGGTTAATGACGGGAGGGGGCGGGGTGACAATAGACAACACTGTCCTCAATGCTCTTCAATCATTGGCCAAGAATGCAGTGTGTCACTGAAACAACAGTGTCTGTGTCCTCCACCGAAAAAGGACGTGTGCAAACCAAGAGAAAAAACAAGAAAAAGGCCTGTATGCCCACTTAGCGATGCGTTTGTAGGTTTTTTTTTTTTAATGAGCTAGACTGGAGACGAGTAGAAAAGGCTCGCCGTAAAGTCCCTGTAGGCCAACATTAAAGGCTACGTCTACATTAATCGGAATAAAAAAAAAAAAAAACATCTTTTTCTCTTGTTTTGGCCTTCTGTCCACACTGAAACTGCGTTTTGTCCTAGCTAGGCTATTTGAAGACACTCTCAAGTAGGGTTGGGCGGTATTACGGTAATATCGGATACCGCGGGATCTTAAAATAGCACCGGTATCAGTTTCAATACCGTCATTACCGGCACTTATATAGCCTATAATATATATAATTTATTTATTGCCTAAAAAATGCTTATGTGTGGTCGCAGTTTGGCAATATTTCTGGTTCCAACCGAATGAGAAGGGAGAGGCGGTAAATACTGACAAGGCAATTTGTAAATTGTGCAATAAAAAGGTGACCGCGAGAGATGTAAACACCTCTAACCTAATGTCGCATCTCCGAAACAACCGCCCACTCACTGCTGCCAGGATACATAAGCGCATTAAGTTTCGTATTTGTTAAAATATTATAATGTTATTTTTTCCATCTTTGTTGATTATGAAAAGTGAACAGCACAAATAAGATGGGATGCATCGGGAGTCAGACGATTTGACCACTTCAATAAATTTAGTTTTGTAAAAGGCCTCTTTAAAACGAATTTCGTTTTGTATAAATTGTATCTAAATTTTTATAGAATTTTCATCAACCAATTGCCGGGATTTAATATAATCAACCCCCCCTTTCCTTTAGTCTGTGTCAGATGGACAGATGGCGTGTATGCGTGATTGTATCCGAGAGGGACCAATCACAGATGCTCTGACCGGCCGTTTCCTGCAGTGTGATCTTTGCATGCACATTTCCCACTTTGCAGCGTCCTGAAATCAGACACCACACGAGAAAAGCCATCTCACTATAACCTGATAGTCTTTTGTGCGTCTCTGTTTATGATTACGGTGACCCGGCTCATCATAGGGGCCGGATGTTATCTGTATGTGCTGTACTTTTTTTTGAGTAGACTTTAGAAGAACCTTGGAGGTTTAATTTGTACCTCGCTTTGTGAACGCGACGAAACTTCCAAGTCCTGTGTGGATTTGGGTGTGTGTAGTCTGACGGTGGCAGTACAATAGACAGAAAGAGTCCCGCTGCCTCCCATAGCAAGGTGTTTCCTGCCTAAAACGCTGCAAAGTCAGCATGTATTGAGAGAAATACACAAGCACACACACATTAAAGGTGTATTAAAAAGTCTTTAGAGAATCCATGCATGAGTGATTGTATGGTTAAGGGGTGTTATTTTGCACACTTTAATCATGTTAAAATCACCATTATGCATGCATGCCCTTGAGTAGTTTATTGCTTTTATAAAATGGCAACACCAATATTAGACTAAGATAACTAAATATATGACAAATAACATTTTTTTTAAATGCATTTATTCATTATTTTTTCATTCAGACCTTTGCCTTCAAACCCTCATTCAATCAGAACTGTATCTTTTTATTTTTTTTTATTGCATGTCTCATTGCTGTCATTTATTTAAGAAAATGCATTTGCGTAAAGGGAATTATGGCGCATGTGGGAGTGTGTTTTAATAATGCACACAACCATGTGTTGAAGTGCCTATAAAAACAAAATACAGTCTCATGAATATTTGATTAAAAGGCTTTTTATTATTAATGAGGCTTTTTTCATTTTATTTATACTTGGCACATGTAAGTCTTAAAGTCCTGCTGTGTTCATCAAAACCCATCCCACTGGACCTTACAAATATCTTTTTCACGCATTTTTTTTCCCCAACAGGAAGTTGAGTTGGGAAGTATTGAAGGGCTCTGAAAAACAGCCAGTAGCCAGTACGTCAAAGCTTGGTAAAAATGCAATAAAGACTTTAATTCCAGAAATCGTTGGTTAAGTAAATAGGAAAGCACAAGTATTACTGCCGAAGATGCACCGGCAAGCTGTTATTTGCTTTTGCTACGAGCCAGAAACCAGCATTAGGGGGATGGGATGTTCTCTTTTTAGTGAACATTTTATTGGAGTAGACTTGCGCGTACTAGATGAGTCATCACTATTTTGGGCTGTTTTCCTGGAAGAGAAGTACAGTAAATTTTAATTGACATGCACTTAAAGCTGCAGAACACCCAATTTTGATTTAAACTGTCATTTCCATGAACTAGCCTAAACCAACTCTAACAACTAAAACAAAAGCAAATGCACTTTGTCGAAGTGAAACGCATGATTTACTCCCTCTATGTGACGCATATTCTTATTTCTAGGCTGTGCTTAACCCACAATGCCACTGAACTTAATAAAAAAAACAATAAGTACATTTTTAATGAAAGAAGTCTGCATGCATGCCGCATAACCCGCAGATATTCGCAGGCTGATGATGATTAACACTGTGTGTGTGTGTGTTCCCACAGGCCCCCCCTGCCACAGAGGCCTATGGAGAGGATGAAGAGGTTTAAGAGACGTTTGTCACTCACCCTGCGTGGAAGCCAGACGATCGATGAGTCTCTCTCGGAGCTGGCGGAGAGATGACCATCGAGGAGAACAGCACAAGGACAGCGGTGAGTGTGTGCGCTACACCTTTCATATTGTTTGCTGTGTCTACGGTATATTACATGTGCAGGGTCAGGGTTAGTAGTCCAGATTAGAGACTGATTTATTAGTGTTTTGATTAGCTTGTGGAATAAGAGCTCTGGAAACCTGGAAAAGGTCCACGGGAGCGGAAAAAAGTTCCTCCTGTGTTAAGAATCAGGACGCAGGGGCTCTATAAACTGATTATCAGATTTTGTAGCTAAACTATTTTAGTAAAGGTCATTTTCTAAGGTAACGCACCCTTTTGTCAAACACTGCAGCGTAGAAAACCTTTGTTGAATTCATTTTGCATTTACATTTTTTTACACTTTTAGAATTGCTTCCCTTATATATTGCTTTGTCAACATATATCGCTATACTAATATTTGAAGACCACAAATATTCTGCATTTTTGTAGCAATGTGAAGACGGCTGCATGTTTACTTTGGCCTGACCTCTGATATTTTCACTTGGGTAGTGACTGGTCCCCCCTGTATTTCTTTCTAAAATGTATAGGAATAAATCTGGGGCATTTAATTGAATCTCTTTAAATAACTTGATGTGTGTACTTGGTTGTTTCATGACCACTCCTGGTAAGTCAAGTCATTCTGGAGTGTAAAAACACAAATGTCATGCTTTTGTTTTTGTGAACTCTTACATTACTTCTCTATTTCCTTTGGATACTGTATTCTCCCTTTTAAATTTTTTTTTATGTTAGGGGAAGTCAAGTTAAACTCAATCAACAGCACCTTTTCCTTTATGATTATTAACACAAAAATGAATTCTAGTTTGTTGCTATTTTTATTTTATTTTTAAAGGCCAACATTGGTACTTACAATGGAAGTGAACGGGGACAATTTTTGGAGTATAAAACTATTTGTCTGTATTTATTTGAGCTGTAATGCTGTTTGTCATTTTTACAGTGAATGTTTTGTTTTTTGTTTTTTAAGTGGTTTTAGGGCTTTAGGCATTACAGTTCAACAAAGTTGTAAAATTTGAATTTACACAGAAAATGATTTTTATTCCGCCTTTAAAATCGCCTTTGCACACATATTGTTTGTCTGAGTATTTTATTGTTTGCTGATTGTCCCGTTTACTTCCACTGTAAGTGTCTTAAAAAAAATGACAGATGTAACATTATGCCACAAATGCTGAGTTTAACTTGTTGAATTTTTATTTCAAATGAGTAGTTTCTCTTTTGTTCACAGTATTTTATTTTCTCTGGCTCACCTGTATTGACCACGTTAGCGCGGGTTAGTTACCCTGACACTGCCATTTCAAGCTGACTTGAAAAGCTGTCATCCTGATCTGTCATAAATGAAGTCTGTGCCATTTTTGTGACCATAAACAGTGCTGAGCCAGTGCTGTCATTCTTCCAGTCAGTCTGAATGCCTAAAGCAATGCAATTTCAGTTGAATGGAAAAGAACCAAGCAAAACTCCCCGTCCTCTTCCTCAAAGTGCTTTTTCTTCTCCTCGCTCTTGTATGTCAGCTAGCTAGTAATTACGTAACAGCAATGACACCCCTGTGAGGAGGAGAATGAGAGGAAGGGAGCATGTGACAGCTTGTGAGAGATGAGCTAAATTAGCTCTGTTGCCTTTAGGCAAACCTGAAGGATGGTCTGGAATCACACAGACTGTTTCAGACCGTACAATGAGACTCTGTAAACTGGAAGTCAGTGTGTGTGTGGTGTGAGTTCCAGTGCGTTCCTGCTTACCTTCTGTCCCCAGAGCACCCCTGGCCCGTGATGCTTGCTCGACTGAGGGAAAACAGTACCACACTTATCAAAAGCACAAATTCAGCTACCAAGTTTTTTTTGGCCAAGACTGGATGAACGTTCCACATCCTTATCGGAGCACCTGAGGGAGGGTTTTAAAGTGCCCCTATTATGCTATTTTAAAGGCTCCTAATTTAGTTTCGGAGGTCTCCACATGTTTACATGCGTCCAAGGTTAGCCACCAATTCACCAAAACATAAGTTACGAAGTGCCATGAGAATGTGTGTTAAAACCGTTCCTAGACACGTTTTTAGTGGGGGTGTGAACCGACACTGGTCTCACGGTTCGTTTGGATTACGGTTATCATGTCATCGATTCAGTTCAATTCGATATCGCGATACACCGCATCCTGAAGTTAAAATTTTACTTCAAAAGTGATTTGTGCGCGCGTGTCGGTGCGTGTGCTCGCCTCTTCGGGAAGTCGCAGTGACATTCCAGACAGTTTAAGTTTCAAGGGAGTAAAGCTTGTTTATGCCATTTAAGAAAAGGAAAATCTGTCAAATAAATGTTGTTTTAAAGAAATGTTTTTTTTAAAAGCAGCGCTCATTAATCAGTGTATTATGTTACCATTAAAGATGCGCGCATCGACCGTCGCCGAATCCACGTCAAATGACGTCAGAAAAGTGTCAGTACATTATAATCGGTTATGGTCTATTACTGAACCGATGCCGAATCGTCCTCGTCTGCATCGCGATGCATCGTAGAAACAATTCATTTTTACACCTCTAGTTTTTAGGCATTAGGTGCGTTAATTCACAACTAAGGACATCAAAATTATGCTGCGTAATCGCATATCTCATATCTAATTTTAACCAAAATATAAGGTAGCATTGCACGCTCTCCCTGAATGCTTTGAGGTTAAACTCAAGAGACTTTTTTTCAAAACCGTGAGATTAGTTGATTTTTTTCTGTGCTTCATCTGAGAAACCTATTTGAGCATGCTAGCGTGCACATTTCTTTTTAGTCACTTATCATTTTTTCTATTTAATATTTTTGCTGCCTCAGAAGCTAGTTGTGTATTCAGAGACAACTTAATAGGATTGGCACTGAGCCTGTGTGTAAATCTTTGAATTAACGAGTTCAAGTTCACTTGATTTAAATAGCACATTTACAACAGCCACTCGTCTGACCAAAGTGCTTTACAGATAGATAATACGAAAATAATACCTGCATAACAACACATAAAACACAAATAATCAACCTCCCTTAAACCATCACATCACGATCCTCAGGTTAACACTAACATCAGAGAATGCGTTTTGTTTATCTTCCTCATGAATGTTGCACTCTCTCACTGTACACTTGCACTGATATGTGCACAGCGGCCTAGATATGCCCACTCAGCTATGCACACACTCTTTCACAGTGTGCCTGTTTTTAGGTCTGTGTGTTGAATGTGGGGGAATGGCAGTGTTGTTGACCCAGCCGTTTTTTTTTTTTTGGTCAGACTGATGAATGTTTTATGAAGACCCATTACGTAAGGATCTTATGCCACTCTCTTCTCTTTCCTTTAATCCGCACATTAGATAGGGCTTCTAACTTCTGGCTAAATCCTCATTCACTGCAGCCCATCTGGATTAACGTTCAGAGGAACATTATGCACTGTGATGGGAGTTAGATGTCTGTTTTATTTAATTATCAGTATTTTATGTGAATAACAACCTTTAATTCAAAATAACTCCTGTTATAGAGTTGTTGTTGTTTTTTCATTAGGTGTGTTAGGACACCTGAAATAATCATTTCCTTTAAAGATTTAAAAGTTCTGTGTTAATTATACATTGAATGAGCCGTTTGATTTATAGTCTCACTTTAGCCTCAGGAAAGATATGCATTCAATCTGGAAATGAGAGACGAATGGAGATTTTGTCTCATTAACGTTGAAGACTGTTCGGAAAACAATTACACTGCTTTTAGATTTCAGATCTAATTTTTATGATCTAACTTTTTAATATGGAATCGTAGATGCAGCCAGCAACAGAATTTATATTTATTTAGAGAGAGAGAGAGAGAGAGAGAGAGAGAGAGAGAGAGAGAGAGAGAGAGAGCAAGAGCAGATAAAAGAAGAAAGGAAGGGTGCAGGAGGAAAAAACACACCAGCTGATGTTAACGAGCTGGGACACTTTTATTATCATTATTAATTAGAGCTTTTCAAGCAACAGAATTAAATCAATACGCTGGAGTGAAACAAATTTCAGAAGGCCGCTCAGATCAATCAGGATGGGGTTTTATCTGCGTAACTGCCACTGAGCTAAGCTCGTTAGTGAAACAGTCGTTAACAAGGCACTTGCGGCAAGAGGATAGATCTGAGCTATTTCTAATTAGGAGGACATAAACCCAGCAACCATTTCTCCTCTCTGATTAACTGTTAAGTTCATTTGTGATTTTACTCCCTCCTACTATCCTCTTTTTTTGTCTGTCACAAACACACAGACACAATCCCAATTACTCATGTAGATCTATTTCCTCTTCTTGTCGTCTTCTCACTTTCTCTCTCAGCGTAACCATTAAACAGGATTAAATATTTATCCATGCCCACGTTGATTAGAGTATTACAAACTTGAAAAGTATTAATTTAAGTTACATTTAGAACAAATAAAAAAATGTGCGATTAATCACGAGTTAACTCATGACAATCATGCGATTAATCGATAAAAAAATTTAATCGATTAAAATTTTTAATCGATTGACAGCCCTAGTTTTTTTGTAATGCTTCCTCAAATTTCAGACAGTCTTTGTTTTTTCCTGTTTGTGGTCTGGTCCAGAACAGGACCTGTCATCTGCACCATCTGCTGGGCTAAACTTGTGCTTTAGTCATCGTGTGGTTTTGTGTTTTTTGGGCTCTATAGTTCCTCGAAAAAGGTCGAACTCTCTCTGAAGATATCCTCTGTCTCAATAATGAAGAAATAGAGTGAATGTATGTGTGCCTGTGATGGTTTTGGCACCAGGAGTGGATGTTAGGGTTCTGCACAAAGAGCCCGTCACCGGAGACTGTCGGCACAGCAACCGTAGACCCAACCTAGCTTTGGGCCCTGGAGCTTCTGCTGACATGAAGTATTTTCCCCAGGAGTGCTGTTGCTTAGCAACAAGACCGGATAGACGTAGAGTTTACATTTAATGTACTTGTGCCACGCATGTGAAAAAATTATCCTGATATTTTCTCAGTATTGGGAAAAGTGGCTGTCTGGTGTTCACGTCTGTCCAAATTCGCTATTTTGTGTTAACTCCACACGTTCCTGCATCTGACAGCATGACATATTGTCACGGTCCGACCTGTGGAGCGTTACCATGGCGTTGGCCATGGAACATTCCGGAGTTTCCATGATGCTTATATGGAAATACTGTCCCGGTGTGCAGCTGGTCTGTGAGTGGAACTTTACACACATGGGTTTTGGATGGTTCAGACCTGCGCCACACTGAGCTGCGCTGTTTTGTGAGGTGTGTGTGTGTGTGTGAGCCTGGTGTTTTGTTGGATTCCCCTTAGTAAGCAGGTTGAAAAGGCCTGTTGTAATGAGAGACACAGCTGTGGTGTGGGAAGATATGAGAGAGAGGACGACCACAGCGAAAAAGAGAACGCTCTCTGAATAAATGAAGATAATACACCATCAGCATTTCATGTGCACGCATCAAAAAACAGTCTGAGAACAACATTGTTTAAAGTCGACATGAAATCATAATTGATCCTATTGATCTGCTTGGGAACTATTTATCATTACATTGTTATTGCAAAGAAAAAAAGATTGCCTTCGTAATCTTTCATCACAGTGTAATAACTTGCTCTGCCTATAAAAATGTCTTTCTATTTATGCTGACATCATCAAACCCTCCCAGTCCTCTCCAACTTTATAAAGAGACCAGACTCATGGACTTGAGCGGACATGGACTAGAGCAGACTCATGGACTGGAGCGGACTCATGGACTTGAGCGGACATGGACTAGAGCAGACTCATGGACTGGAGCGGACTCATGGACTTGAGCGGACATGGACTAGAGCAGACTCATGGACTGGAGCAGACTCATGGACTGGAGCGGACATGGACTAGAGCAGACTCATGGACTGGAGCGGACTCATGGACTTGAGCGGACATGGACTAGAGCAGACTTATGGACTGGAGCAGACTCATGGACTAGAGAATATACATACCTGTATTTACATCCTGTTTTCGGTCGAAGTCCATAGTAATCGATTGTCGAGTTCATTGGTTTAGTACCTATGATCACGCGCGTGAACTCGACAATCGACTACTATGGACTTCGACCGAAAAAAGGATGTAAACACAGGTATGTGCGCTTGCTGAATTAACATCACTTTTATTGATATCTTTCACATCTACTGCAGTCAGATTCACCCGTGATCACTCTGAAGGAATCCCTCACATTAGCTGGGCACTTGTAATGACACATGAAGGATGTTAAGAGGCTAAAAGCAGGTTTAAAACTTGCCCCATTGAAGTCAACAGGGTGCAAATTTTAAAAAGAGGATAACACGGTGTAGGCAACACCGATTTTTGTCGTTATTCTCTGTACTGACAGCACTCCAAATTTACCAAAAAAATTAGCTCAAAGTTAAAATTGACTGGAGTTCTCCTTTAACAAACAAAACTCAATAACTGTTATTTGATAAATATGACAAATAAATAAATTATAGGTTACAATAATATTATTGAAATAAATAATACTATATTATTATAGTAGGCCTAAAACAGTTAATATTTTCAGAATTCTATGCTCATTGAGACAAAAAACTTGAGTTATTAATGAAATTTAAGTTATTTTTAACATGTTGCAACCGTCCCCTGGGTCGGGGTCAGTTGCAACATTTGACTTCTTCCATTCAAATAAATACTGTGAACTATATGTCATATATAATCATCTTTAAATGGTATGGGTAATTAGCAGACAGATGCAAGTTTAATATATACAAATTTGGTTGGTCTAGTCCAAATAGTCTCTGAGTAACTGAGAGAAATGCAAAAAGTGTTGCAACTGTCCCCGGTCTCCCCTAAATATTAAAAGTGATTTACTTTATAATAATCAGCATTTCTGACATTTTTCTGCACATTAAACAGCTGAAATAAAGATCTATCCCATGTAAAGAGAAGCAAAAACCTAACTCAGCTCGTTTTATATGGTTACATGAAGAATCATTTCTGAACTTACCAGCTGTTTAAATATTCAGTGTAAGAGGTTTAAAGCCTCGGAGTCAGCGACGAATCGGCAGCTGGCAACAGGAAGTTACCCGTCACTGGCGACTGACAGCTTGATACCCTTTGATACACTTTCATTTATAACCAGAAGTAGGAGGTTCCTGCAGCTAAAGAAGAGTGATCACACTCAATTAATAATAATACTTACAATTGTGATTAAAATTCGTTATTACATGTTTTTTAATAAGAAGATTGTATGCGTTCAAAGTTATGACGAAATCATAAAAACCATGCGCGCATCAAATGAGAATAAACTTCTACTCAGAATAAACATTCAGCAAACTTCCATATAATATAAAGGCGTCTCTTTCTTCCACTTTTCCTTTCGTTTTTTACCCCAGTCATATGAAAAACTCTGTCAGATCATCACTCTCATGTGCTGTTTGCGGTTTGTTAAAACTGAACACACACACTGTATGAATGAGTATTAAAACAATGTGTTCATATTTATGTGTACTATAAAAATAAAAAAAATCAGTAAAAAGAACAATACACAAACTTTATGTATCTGTTGGCAGATCTTCTCAGTTTACCTGTTCGGATGATGACGTTTACTCTCATCCACAGCTCTGTAGTCTGTAGTCCCATTTATAGTTTCCTCGTGTCAATCATCAGTTTCAGGAGCGAGTCGTGTTCTGTTATTATGTATTGACTAATATATAGATATTATCTGATGTATGGATTGTCTTGGGTGTTGGACTCACCTGGTTGTGTTGAACAGCGATTCTTCAGGTCCCTATCCCGATTCTACTTCAACACACTGACTGAGGCCTCCAGCGCCTCCTGTAGGAAACATGACACAACTACACACAACTACACACTTCTGGACAATCTGGGCGCTTTCACACTTGGTTCGATTGCCTGTTCCGAACCCGAGTTCGATTGCTCCCCCCTCCCCCTGCCCCGATGGACTGTGTTCACATCATATTATTTCTATCCGAACCGCGGTACGCTTGCGTTATCAGGCTGCAGCGGGCGAAATGGTGTTGCTTGGTAACCGCGAATGAAAATGCGCCCAAATGGATAGACTCTTTTTTTTAACCTTTGGTTTTGTTTTCAACATAGACATACAGAAACACACTTGCGTCTGTCTACCGCAAAAATTCTGAAAACGTTTCAAAGACAGCGGGCTGTCCGCCGAAGACACATTATACGTCATCAATAGCGGTTCACTTCCGCGGTTTGGTTCGATTGCGTTCATATCAGCAGCAAACCGTACCCGAGTTCACATGAACCATACCCCAGACCACCTTTTTAAGCGGACTCGAGTACGGTTCGCGGGTGCGCACCCGAGTTCGGAAGACAGCGTTCACATCATCCAAATGAACCGAACTCTGGCGTCATTCGAACCCGGGTGCGCACCAAAAGTGTGAAAGCGCCCTATGAGACATGAAAATGACAACTTGCAGCTCACATGAAAAAACTACTAACTGTGTGTGTGTGTGTGTGTGCATTGGTTTAAGAGTTGAGGTTAAGATGCTTGATGTTCTCAAATGGATGGAGCGAGGGAGGGGTGAGCGAGAGAAGTTTCACAAAACAGCCTCGAAATCTTTAAGGAAATTAAAGGAAATAGCCTTAATCTTAATAGCCTTAATCCAAAAAAATCTACAGGAATTAAGAATTTGATTTCTCATAAAATAAATAAAAGGAAATGTGATCTATTGATTATTTCTGTGTTTGCAATGTAAATAATGCTTGAGACTGTAATAAGATGCATTACATCTTGTATTCTTACACTGCTTGATTTGTTAGCTAATCTATAAATTTACATAATTAGTTGTAATTGTAGTGATAGTGTATTTGTATATGCAAGTACTAAAACTAACCACTAGCTGTCAGTAGTGAGTCAGTGCTGTTGCTGTTCCCGACCTGAAACTGAAGAAATGTTACAAAAATGTTTCTTTACTAGGTCAAGAAACATTAGAAACAGCGCTTGTTATTTCAGCTGTGCAAAGTCAGTTTATTATGTTGCTTGATGATGGAAACTGGTACTATTTGTTATCATATTATTATAATTTATTATAGTAACAGTAATTATCATAAACACACTAGATTGTAGCGCAAATAGTTTTATTGTTTACTGCGCTTTGTTATATATAGTATAAATAAAGTCTTTCTTTCAGAGAAAACTGACCGTTATTCCTCAGTTCCTCCATCGCACTATGACTGGCCTTTTCCTCTTGTTTTCGTGCACATTCCACAAATCTTTCTGAATGAACATCTCCCGAGGACAGGAGGACGAAAGTCCTTGATAACAGCGTACTTGATAACGTCACACACACCACCTTCGCTACTCCGCTTTTCCTCACTGTATATTAATAAAACAAAATACGATATAAAACACCGCTACTCCGCTTTTCCTCACTGTATATTAATAAAACAAAATACGATATAAAACACCAATACCACTTTTAGTTTTGATTTTAAAAATATGAACTATATTAGCATGTAGTTCAGGCACTAAGTGCACAAATACTCTGATTATCTCACTGTATGTGTAGGGCATACATAAAAAATGTATGCATAAAAAAGGGCATAAAACACAACCCTGTCTCCTTTTGTTTAAAGGGTTAGTTCACCCCAAAATTAAAACTCTGTCAGTAATTTCTCTCCTCATGTCGTTCCAAACCCGTAAGACATTCGTTCATCTTCAGAACATAAAAGAAGATATTTTTGATGAAATCAGGTTTCTGACACTCCATTGATACTTTGCACGTGACGTCACAAGTACTGGCTGGCCTGGCGGGCAAGAACGTCGTTCTCCAGCAACGAAACCCAGTAAACTAATCAAGGATCTTGCCAGGACGTCGCCAGTTTTACTATACAGAAGTTGGTGTTTTGAGGTGTAAACGACATGCCAGATAGTTGCTGTGCGATTGGATGCACTAACCGCAGATGAGATAAGCAACCTTCACTGTAAAACTTACACGTCTGTGCAGTGATCATTCCATCACTCCATCAAAGGTAATTTCAACATTAGTTTGAATACAATGGGTGTATGATCATGTAATCGTGTCTTTAAGTTACCCTCTAGTTTCGTCAATCAACACCACCAGCTGGTTCGGCGAGTCAGCTGTTTGTGTCATGAGTCTAAGCTAAGCTAACTGTACGTTCACACCGCCGCCGGCCAGAGCGGCAAAATTCATTGAAAATGAATGACTTCTGGGCACTTTGACGCTCTCGCCGGTGGCGGTGTGAACGCACAGTAACAGCTGTCGTCTTTCGCTAATGTGGCAGTTGGTGATTTCTTTTTAATATAAATTAATTCCGACTACGCCACCCGGATATAATCCGGGAACCCACAACTAATACAGTTACACAGAACACGCAGATACGTAGTGACTGAGTCAGATAACAGACATGATGATAGTACAAAACTATTTTATTCAGAAGACACCATTTGATAAAATACACACAATCTTTAATAATGAATCCTAAAATCAAACACATCAAGCATCACACACGCACGCACACACACACACACACACACACACACACACACACACAGTTCTGTAACCCTTTTTGTTTTTGTGTTGCTTGATTTTAGTGTATGATTCCATTCTTCTTGTATTTGTTTCTTTTGTTTTATGTAACATGAGTTCGTATAGTGTTTCCACTTTATGTTACTAGTCCTGAAAGAGGCGGACAGGTAAGAACGTCACGTGACATACACTGCAACACGTAGGGTTTTCGGGTTGTCTAGTACATTAGGTTAGGGGCGAATGCCACTCCATGTACTTCTGGTTTTGGGAGTAGTCAGTGAAGATTAGATAGGGCGTCACGGACGCTGAAGATCTTTGTTTTCTTTCTTTATTTTCTTAGTTAGGATTAGAGGTTATTTAAAAGTTAGACTTCGTTTGGTTTTGTTACTTTCCTTTCTTTGGCGCCGCCCACGTCCCCTCTTCCTCTTTGTGGTATTGACCATCTTACAGAAATTCTGCATATATCCACTGTATATATTATCTATATTCTTTGTTTGTCTTGCTTCACTCTTGCCTATATAACCTTGCTGTACTAAAGAAAGGTATTGGTTTTTTCACAGTTACCTAGATTGGTGGGTCTTTGTACAGCACATAGATTATGTTTCTCTTTAATGTACATTTTAAATGTTAGACCCCTGAACCCCTAGACTATATCGGGGGTTGTTACATGTTTGTATGTAGATCAGTGTATCTGTGATGACACCAGACAGTTCAGATGTTGTGTTGTTGTGCACAAGCAGTTGACGTCCCCTTTAAATCAGTTCTCCATGGGCTAGGGACACTACCTGATGGACTGGAACTGGTGGCACATAATTGGGCATCTCTGAAATGGTTGTCTCAACTGCTTCCTCGCTGACAAAAAAACAAGTCTCTTGAAACACAGAAAACAGCTCTGCAGAATCAGGAATGTCTCTTCCTTGGCTAACTAGACTGTCAGCCCTCCTCTTCAGGGCACCTTACCTTCCCATGTTTTGCCTCAAAGAAGTTCCATGTTCCGGCATTGAATCGTCGTCTGAACAGCTCAGTACAAAACAAGCTTTGTCTCAACACCCTGTAGTGGATAAACTGATTGTTGATGTTAAAAGTGTGCCTCTTAATCCTGTGCAGGATTGATGTTAAAAGTGTGCCTCTTAAATCCTGTGCAGGATTTTTTTTTTTAACTTAGATGTTTCGCCATTTGGGGTCATTCTTGTGTTGCTTAACTACCCACTGGATATAAGACACTTTATTTTCTGGATTGTACTCTGTAGAGACTGGGAAAGAGAAGTCCTTGCAGTCAGAACATTCTCCATTCATACACTTTATATTTTCTGTGTCACATGAGATCTCTTTCACAAGGTCATCCAGATTGAGGGTGCTGATTACTTTCAAGTAGTGCAGCTTCTGGACAAGAAAACCCAGATTCTCATGCATCTTGCACATGCACATGTCCCGATCACTCGGCGGATGAACAACCCAGAAAGGTTTGAGCTTACAGAAGAGTGAGTAAGAGCTTTGTTCTTCAGCCAAAAACTTCCGTTGCAAATTTTTCTGACGTCAGTTCCCGCAACCGGAATAGTATGCGTACCTAGATGTCGGTCACATCTCCTTTTATATCCGAGGAAACACCATATTTGGCAATTGACCCCATGATGGCTGATTACATCACCACACTAACAACAACAAAAGTGTGTGATAGGTTGTTTTGAGGTTTGTGATATCTATGGTTTTCAATGAGAACCTGAGATGACCCAACAGTAGAGCTAGATTATTTACGGAGGAATTATTACTGCTCGATTATCGTAAAAAACCTTGTCTGCTTTACACAATTTAGCTACCTTAGAGTTAATCCTACTAACAGACTTGATAGCTACTAGAAAGACCTGGAACTACAGGACTCTACGTTGAAAATACCTGTTTGTTGCCCGCCAGGTATCCATGGTAGTCACGTGACTGCAAAGTGTCAATAGACTGCAATGCAACGACCACGTTTAAGGCCCAGAAGGGTAGTAAAGACATATTTAAAATAGTCCATTTGACTCCAGTGGTTCAACTTTTATTTTATGAAGAGACGAGAACCTTGTGAGGTGCAGCGCTTCCGGGTTCTACGTCAGAATGCCGGCTTTGTATTGGCCAGCTGTGTCGTTGAGCTCAATCAGCTTTGCCGTTCTGATGTAGAACCCGGAAGCGCTGCTCTGTGGGTACAATGTAAACGGCTGACATGGAAGAGAAGAAATTCTTCATAGAGTCGTTATTTTTGTTTATTTTTTGCACACAAAAAGTATTCTCGTCTCTTAACATTAAGGTTGAACCACTGGAGTCACATGGACTATTTTAACGATGTCTTTACTACCTTTCTGGGCCTTGAAAGTGGTCGTTGCATTGTTGTCTATGGCGTGTCAGAAAGCTCTCGGATTTCATCAAAAATATCTTTATTTGTGTTCTGTAGATGAACGAAGGTCTAATGGGTTTGGAACAACATGAGGGAGAGTAATTAATGACAGAATTTTAATCATTGGGTTAACTAACCCCCTGTAATGTCAGTTTATTGCACAATAATAGCCATTATAAAAGTATAAGTAAAAGTTTTATTAGGCCTACTAGCATATTGGCTGTTTATTAGTACATATAAAACACATATGGACTTATTCTGCATGACTATATTCTACATCCCAATCCTACCAAATACATAAACTTAACAACTACCTTACTAACTACTGATAAGCAGTAATTAGGAGTTTATTGAGGCAAAAGTCATAGTTAATAGTTAATTAACCCTCTGGGGACCAAAAATGCGCCCCGCGTTTTGCTCAGGTTTTTTTTTAGCAATGCAAAATAAGCTCAAAATGCTCTGTTAATTTTGATCTTTCATTTTCGTGTAATACATCAATCGATCCTGTTCAGTTTCTATTTTTTTTCTGTATACTCACAATAAAAATTAAGTGTTTTGCTTTTTGCCAAATAAAGAAAAATAAACATGATTCAAGTTCTGCCTTCTCTCTGTCTGTGAAGTCCAATTTGAAACGCGTTCGAAAATGATCTGATACTCCGCGAAAATTCAGTCAAACAGGCAAACATACCCACGGGCATAAAGCTTGAGATCGCTTCTCATAAATGAAGTAATTTATATAAAAAATCTGTATTTCTGTATTAAAAGAGAGCGATTACAGTCGAGCTCATTAGAGCTCATTGAAATGTAATGTGACCACTCCCCGGAGAGCGCGCGCTATTCAAACGCAAATTCTGAGAACCATTTCAGATCTGTAAACGCCCACATCAGCTGTAAACACAGCGCGCCGCGAGTGAGGCATAATATAGCCTACCTAATAGAGAAAAGTTTCCTAAGAACAGTGCTGATATGAGGAGCAATATCTCCTGATATGAGGAGCAGATCACGCTGAGGAGTGAGGTAGGCTGTTATCTTTTCTCAAGTGTTAATGTGGAATAACGTTATGGAATAACGTTAGTGTAGGCCTATGTAAACCGCAAAAATATGAATCGCGTTTCTATAATATGAATCGCGTTTCTGTGAGATGAATGAAGGGTACATATTTGTAAAGACTGTTTAGCCTAAATATGAATCGTGTTTCTGTGAGATGAATGAAGGTACATATTTGTAAAGACTGTTTAGCCTAAATATGAATCGTGCATCTGTGTGTGAAAGAATAAACCGCTTTAATCAACTAAAATGCTTTGCTATACTGAGATGAGTAAACATTGAATGAAATATGTTGAAATAAACTGTCTTTGTATACACAAATCCGCCACGAACTCTATGGGCGCCGCCATCTTGCCTGCCACCATTACTGCGTTCCTGCGAGGTGTGACGGTGTGACACTTGCCGGTGCCCTCTAATGACACTTCAATGAAAGCGGATCCTGCTCATTAAAGAAAATGTCTGGTGAAAGGGAACATTGGGTAGATGATGTCAGGCAGTGGCCAAATCTTACCGATAAAGGTAATTTATTGACAACATAATGTATTAATGTAAAAATGCGTCAGCCAAATGTAATGCAATGTAATTAAGACGTGTATTAATTGATGACAACAATAAAACCGAACGCTGTCATTAACGTTACTAGCTGTGTTGCTAATATGTTCACAAGCTTCACAAGTTGTAAATAACTATTAGCCACGACCAGTTGTAGCAACCTGTTCTTACAGGTATTCAAGATTATTTTATAATCATCTGGCATGCGATGAGCTTCAGAACCTAAACTACAGGGCATTGATTGAAGGTCAGAATTACATGAGCTCCGGATGGATTGGCCGGATACTGCATACCATGCAGATGAGCTCATCACATTAAAAGGTGTCGTGAGGTTTTCACAGGCAGTGAACTCGTACCATAATGTGTCAGTAACAATACAGAGAGAAAACTGCAAAGTTCTTGAAGTAGTGTGTAACTGCATGGCCGGCCGAGGTAAGTGTTGTAGCCATACAGCAGGGCTTCTGTACAAAATTAAAGATGCGACAACAACAGCTCCACTTGTGACAATGTAGTGCCAGAGACAGTGGAAAATATGCAAACCCAGCGCAGTGGCCCCAGAAAATCCATGAGTGTAATTTCTACTGCATTTCTGACAGATGAAAATGTTATTGCACATTTTTCAGCACCAGACATGGTTGCTTATCTATGGTTCCTGGAACTATCTTGCATCATGTGTTGACTGCTCAACCACACACTGCACACACTGAAACAGGTCCACCCGAAGAGCACACAATGTGTGCAGAACAAAAATGCACACTTTGCAACACAACATTTAAAAATGATATATAATGTGGGGAACAGGACAGGCAGAGATTAGAAACGGAGACCAATGTCCAGAATAGTCAGCTGTGGCTGGACCAGAGAAAAATTTGAATAACCAGTAGTGAGGCATCTGAGGTACCAAAAAAGACAGACCCAACAAACTGGGTAGAAAGAAAACTTAACACAAGGTTTTATGGAAATGAGGCTACTAGGTAAGGTCAACAAGCTGAGCCTTTGGCTAGACAATGTTTCGAGCAGACAACAGGGCTTACAGTGGAGACTACAGGCCTGGTTGTGATGATCAAGAAAATTGGCTTGGTGCCAGTCTCGATGGAATTATTGACACAGATACTATTCTTGAGATTAAGTGTCCCACACCAAAAAAGCTTGAAGCACATGGTGGCAGTATGCAAAAAATGATAGATTCGAACAAATACGATGTTAGATTGATTGATGGAAAGTGCGTTCTGAGGGAAACAGCATCTGGGTTAGGGTACTACTATCAGGTCCAGGTGGCAATGCACTGTGCAGAAAAAAAAGAATTGTAAATTTATGGTGTGGACCCCAAATGAACATATGATTATAGATGTACCCTACAACGAAGAGTGGACAATGAACAGAATCTGCCACCTGAAGGGGTGTACTTTCAGCATCTGCTACCAGCAGTAGCAACAATAATTGCACACGGGCTCATGACAATTTTTAGGCTCAAGTAGCTATTACACTTTAATGTGCTTTCCCATGAAAACTTAGCGGTAATACACAGATCAAGAGTTCGACATTTGTTCACTGTTTACAACTGTACATTTTAACTATCTAAATTGCATTGTTATGGCAAATTAATACACATATCAAGAGTTCAACATTTGTTTACAGTTTAAACCTGTACATTTTAACTATTTGCAATTGCTGTCTGAAACTCTTGGTTGCTTTGTTAGATTTTCTGTTGAAATACAAATTAATATTTGGTATACTGTGACCTTCTTTAGCCTAAGGACATAATCTATACAATATTAACCATATCACACTCACAATTTCCCATGACAACTTAGCCCATGACACACTCACACACAGACAGACAGACAGAAGACCGACACACACAAACACACCCATTTCAGGTGTTTCTTCTTCATTCAGTACTGTTACGGATTAACTGAGGTTGCAAATTACATAACCCTGCACAAATACTTACAATCTCATCAACACTTTGCAACCTACCAGACATAACATTACACAAAATCTTAAAAACCTTCAGCCTTCGAATTGCTCGCTCAATGTGAATTCTGACATTAGCTAGGCGACGTGTGGATGTCACCTCAGTTCAGACAGCTCCTTACGTCCACGTGTGAATGCAGGAAGAGCTAGACTCACTCCTGGAGGCAATATATCCATGATGGTGAATCCGCGATCTGCTAAAATCTCATCTCCAGGGATCAGGTGATGAACAAAACCACTGTTCTTTGTGATGAAATTATCACTGGCCCTTCCACCAAAAAGCTTTGATACAAACAAAAGTTTGTGATCTTTTTCTTAAGTTCTTTGGTCTTTGTACAAAGACCTCTGTACAGTCAATGATGCATGTGGCTTTAGGATAGTTTTTGTGAAATGTCTTGGGCCTGATTCCGTTCAGTGTATCCCTGGGCAACCAAGCAATCACTTTTCCCTCATGAATCTTGCAAGGATTGGTCTCCAAAATGTAAATATTTCAAATGTCGTGCTTCTACTCACCCCAAATCGTTTACCCAAGTCAGTAAACAATAGCCCCAAACGGAGTCTCATTAAAACAAGCAAAAATTGTTCATGGAAGGCCAATTTGGTATTAAGTGGTTGTGAGAAAAAAGTCGACAAGACTTGCAAAAGTTGCCAGAAACTGTCAGCACATAAACCTGTATAAAATATAAAGTCTTTGTTATTTAAATGATGTGCTGATACTGACGGTGTTCGATCTGTTTGAGTCCCACAGTCCTTCATCGGCTTGTTACCGCAGTTGAAACTGTAGTTGTGCTCTATCTGATCTGGCCACTGGGTTCCGACATCACAAGTCTGCAGAGGCATATTCTCCAAATTTCCCAAATCCACATCTGTTTCCATAGCTTCAGGTTCAGTAGTTGAGTTCTGGTGTAATGGCTGAAGACATCTTCTTTTGGGGGGAAGTCTAGCTGGTGTTACCTAAAGGGAAAAAAAGAAGAGAGGTGCATTAGTTAAACATGACAATCAATCATATTTAAATGAACGAAATGTGCTGCAATAATATGGCTATCCAAGAGACCTACTTACATGACATTCATAACCCATGAACAGCACAGGATAGGGGTTTTCTCTTGTAGGTTGTCCGTCAGGAAATGTATCCCACACACCTTAGAGTGGTAATGAAGATGAATACATAATGAGCGATGCATTGGTGGTAAAAGTACTTCTCAAATAAGTGTGAACAAGACAGCACTTTAAATAGCACTCTGCACTTTCTCTTAGTTAACCTCAAACATGCACAATTGCACTTTACCATCCTATTTATGATGCGTGAAAGGGGGTGTATATGATTGTTCTTATTTTTGTGGGGTGAGGGCCAAAACTGTTGTTTATCCTGTCCTGTCCATCTTATTTGTTTTGTCTAGTCTTTTGTGATAAGTCTCCTGTTGTATCAGATGTTCTAAATGGCACATATTATGCCACATATAAATATTTTTGCAAGGACGAACATCTATCTATTTATAGTTGACATAGTAGTTTAATTATCTTTTTATCCAAAGCAAGCAATGAGGACTAACATTTAAGCTGATGCAAAGAGAGGAACTTCAGTTTACCAAGCAGTAACGTAAGAGCTTGAGAAAGTTCCAGTTACACAGCAACATGAAAGCTCCAGCTTTGTTTTCGCCTGTGGCTAACGATATTGCTAGCAAACTAAGCTAGCGCTGTTTCACTGTATGTTACACCCACTGCATGCAATCTGTGGCATTAACAGATTAAACAGTCAGAGCCAAACTTACCACAGTATTCTTGTATGGCTTGAAGCCATCTCGGTTTATATGTCTCATCCACTTTTGACGCACATCTTGGTCCTCCGCTCGACCAGGAACTCGGTGTAATCCGTATGGCCGTAAACATGGGCAGTCAATGTGCAACAAAGGTTCGTGAATTTCACAAACGGTTTTATTCCAGGCCTGTAGTTTTGTGCTGTTGTTAAAACAGCCAACCACACAACACGCTCTTCCCGGCATCACTGGACAGCATACGTACTAAAAAAACGATATAAAACTAAATAAAATAATATTTCGTAGCCTACAGCTAACTACAGCCGCTTACGGGACCAACCGATACTACTCGCGCTACTTCCTTAGCAGCAAGGCACGCAGTAATGGCGGCCTGCTTTACTTCCGTGTTTCGCCGGATTTGTGTATAAGCAACGTATTAAACAAATTAACATTTATATGCCCTAATATTTCATAAAAACAACGTTACAGTCAGGCGAAATATGAAAGACAACATTTTGTTGACTAGATTTGGGTACAGTTTTTACTGTAGAATATACTGCCACATCAAATAAGCTTTTATTTAGGTGTAAACCACTAAACAATAGCCTACTATTTTTGTCAAAAATAAAGTCATCAACTAAGAAGTTAGCTGTTCCAATGTTGGCTATATTCAAACTAATGAATACATAGATAAAATGTAGGCCTATAATCATTTTTTTTACAAAGAAAGAGTACACTTGAAATATTGTTGAAATTGTAATTATAGTTGTAATTGTAATCATTTTAATAAAATAGCAAAACATACTTACAAGATAGATGTAAGCAATATCTTAAATGGTCAATATAAGTCTTCTTCTAAATATATCTTTTGTCCTTGCATTGTGGCTCAGTCAGTGTCACACCTGAATGAATGGCTAATTATGCAGAGTGGGTGGGACATTGTATTCTAAGGTGTAAACCACTCCTCGTTCACGCCCCCCTCGCATATTGGCTTTCCAAGCAAAACCTGTTTTACATCAATTTAAATCAATGTATAGTTTTATGTGAACGATAAAGCAAGACTATTTTCACATAATTTGGAAGAAAAAACTAAAGGCGACCGTTCTCTGCGTTCTTGGAATTGAGAAACAGCCATTGTCATGTTTCCATGTCTGTCATGTGATTCCCTGTTTGTCATGTGATCCTGCCATGTGTCTTGTTATTTGTTAATTGTCTGATCATTGTTCACAGGTGTCCCTTGTCTTGTCATTAGTCTGTTTATTTAAGCCCTCATGTTTGCCATGTGTCTTGTTCAAGTATTGTTTCCTTTAGACCACTGTTTGGGTTGTTCATGTTCATGTTAATGTTTTGATTTTTTTGTTTTCATGCCACGCCATGTTTTGTTTCATGTTTGGTTTTGTTTATAATAAACTGCACTTGGGTTCTCATTTACACTTGCCTCCAGTGGATCCTTTACAACGATATGCCCAGGGAACAAATTTTAGATCCATGAGACCAAAGATTGCTCATTAAATATACACAAGACAAATTATATATCATATAAACCATTATAGAGACATCAGATCCAGCGGCAAATGTCAGAAGGAATAGCCAAGGTAAGGCTGTTCTCGGCAGGGTACGAGAGTGCTGATCGCCTGGATCTCACAACTCCGAAATGAATGAACAAAAACACAGGAAAATACTATGACAAAGAAAACCATGACTAAAAACTAAACAGAACAAGATGATGAAACTGAACAAAACCTAGACGCAAGACCATCCTTATAGGTGCAGATTTAGTACTGTATTGTCTATATTAAATTATTCATAATATAGATATTTATAAGTTATTTAAAACATTTTTTTTTACTTTTTTTCAGACAACTTGTTGATAAGAACTCAATATTGAAAAACGTAAAATAGCAAAAACAGGAATTTTCACAATGATTTGATGATTCGTATATGTTTCATGATTAATGTGTTTTACTGTCGTTTTCATGGACTCTTAGTTTGTTTCTCTTTGTTACCTGTTTCTTTGTTTCACTTCCCGCTCTTTGTTGGTTACTTTGGCTATTGATTAGTTAGCACACCTGTTCATATTTGAGTTCATTGTGTATTTAAAAGTCCCTCAGTTCATTCAGTTCATTGTCCAGTATGGTTTGTGCCATGAGCACTGTTTTGTTGTGTTTAAACCCTTTTGGAGATCTGCTATTTTACTAAGCTGCTATTTTGAACTACTTCACCTATCTTCATCCTCATTTAACTTTACAGAATACTGGACCTAAAAGATTTGGATATCGCGTCCTTTAACGTTGCCCCAATACAGAGCTTTCATGGGCCCAAAGGGGCTGTTATTTTTTGTTTCAGGCGGACGTAACCTGGAGAATTATGTGGAGGAGTTCGTCAGCATTAGCCATCACACCAACTGCGATGACCTGACACTCACAGAGGGGTTCCGGAGCAGGCTGGACGATGATTGTAATTCTTAAGAGGGATTTCTGTTGGACCCTGGTGGAATATATCAACTTCGCCTTGTCGGTTGATGGATCCTCTTTTGCAGTGGGCAAAGTTGAAGAAGATTCCGTCCCTAGCATCCAGCCCCACTTAACATCAATCAGCACTCCAGATCCAGAGGCTATGGCCACCGCGGAAAAGAAACCAGACTGAGAGACCCAGCTTATGCCCACCACGGACATTATGCAAGAGCCAATGCCTGCAACTGAGCCAGCATTCCTGGCTCTGATTTCCTAGCTCTGCCTCGTCCCTCTGTGTCCTCAGCTCCACCTTGGCCCGTCGACCAGTCCGCTCTTCCCTGGCGGATTTTTAAATCCACCTGCCACAGTGGCTGGTGGTCAAAAAAGTTAACTTAAGGCCCTGATCACGGTACTGTTTTTGTCTGTTAAGCTAGGCCCCAACACCGATTACTGTCCTTGCTCAGTCCTAGCTATTACCTGTGACTTCCCTGTTTTGTTTACACCAAATTATGTCGTGTTTTCTGCTGTTTTGTTTTCCTTCACCGCCCTACTCTCATGTAGATTACTCAACCCCCTCTGCTTAAATTATGCTAATTCTTCTACTTTATTGACTACAGAGCCAGGCACCTCTGGCATATTTTATCTATTCAGAGATGCAATCTCTTTTTTTATTACTTTACACTTGGGTTTACCTCAGCTGAACACTTATACTGTCATATCTCTAGCTTCTCACACTGCACTGCAGTTAGTGTATTACGATCTGATGCCCATTTCCTTGTATAATGCTACCCGCCGCTCTAAACGCCCAGTCCTTAAAGCCATGTGCCACACTCTTATTTTTATTCTCCTTTGTTCATCTGGAGATGTAGAGCTCAACCCTGGCCCGGAAACCCCTAGTGCCTTCCCCGAGCCCCAGGCAATCTCTTTCACTGACTTCTGTGATCGTAAAAGCCTTGGGTTCATGCACATCAACATTAGAAGTCTACTCCCAAAGCTAGACTTACCTACAGCTCTTGCACATTCAGCCAACCCTGATATATTAGCTGTATCCGAATCCTGGCTTAGGAAGTCCATTAACACTATTGAAATAACAATCCCCAACTATAATATTTTTCGGCAAGATCGAGTTACGAAAGGTGGTGGAGTAGCAATCTACTGCAGAGATAAGCTACAGAGCTCAGTCATCTTGTCCAGATCTGTACCCAAACAGTTTGAGCTTTTACTTTTAAAAATCCAGCTATCTCAAAATAAGGCTATTACTGTTGCTGCCTGCTACAGACCTTTATTGCTTGGTGACTTAAACTGGGATATGCTCAATCCCCCAGTTACTTTACTTTCTAAGCTTGATGCACTTAACCTCACACGATTATAAATGAACCTACTAGGTTCAATCTCAAATCAGCGACGAAGGGAACCCTCATAGACGTTGCCCTGACTAATTTGCCTTGTAAATATACCTCTGCTGTTTATAACCAGGATCTCAGCAATCACTGCCTTATTGCCTGCGTCCGTAATGGGACCGGGGTCAAACGACCACCCCTCATCTACTTCAACGCTGTCTAAAACACTTCAGCGAACAGGCTTTTTTAAATGACCTGAATGCCATTTGCTGGTTAAATATTAATCTTATCCCGTCAGTGGAGGACGCTTGGCTGTACTTCAAAAGTTAATTTTCTTCTGTCCTAAATATGCATGCCCCTTTTAAAAAGTTACGAACGAAAGATACAGTCCGTGGTTTACCACAGAACTGACCTCTCTCAATCAACACAAAAACACTCTGTGGCGTACCGCGCTAGCCTCAAACAAGCCCCGCGATATGCAACTTTTTAAAGAAGCTAGAAACCGATATACTCAGGTAGTTAGGGAAACAAAGGCCCACTTCTTTAAACAGAAGTTTGCTGCCTGCTACACCAACTCCAAAAAATTTTGGGACACTGTTAAAACTCTAGAGAACAAAGTTATCTCCTCCCAACTTCCTACAGCCCTAAAATTAGATCATATTGTTACTACAGATAAGGTTAAGATATTAGAGAACTTTAATAAGCATTTCACTGAAGCCGGCCACACCTTTCATCTAAATACTCGCCCTCAAGCTAGCTGCCCTACAGTCACAACATCTCCGTGCTCAGCCCCCTTTTCGTTTACCCATATCCAGACAGCCGATGTATTGAAAGAATTGCAGAAGCTGGACCCATATAAATCTGCTGGGCTGGATAATTTGGACCCATTTTTCTTAAAACTATCTGCAAATATTATTGCTGCTCCTATCAGTAGTCTATTTAATCTTTCTCTCTTATCTTCTGAAATCCCGAGAGATTGGAAATCCGCTGCAGTCATTCCCCTGTTTAAAGGGGGAGACACCCTCGACCCTAACTGCTACAGACCAATATCCATCCTACCCTGTCTTTCCAAAGTTTTCGAGAAACTGGTCAACAAACAAATTGTCAGTCATCTGGAATCCCACCGCACTCTTTCTGCTATGCAGTCTGGTTTTCGTGCTGGTCATGGCTGCACCACGGCTACCTTAAAGGTTCTGAATGACATCATAGCCACCATTGATAAAAAGCAATACTGTGCAGTTGTCTACATCGACCTGTCTAAGGCTTTTCATTCGGTTAATCACCGTGTTCTCATCAGCCGACTCAATAGCCTGGGCTTCTCCCATGATTGCCTCGCCTGGTTCTCCAACTATCTCTCCGACAGGGTCCAGCGTGTTAAATCGGAGGGCCTGTTGTCGGGACCCATGCCTGTCTCTATGGGGGTGCCACAGGGCTCTATTCTCGGGCTGACTCTATTCTCCCTCTACATCAACGATGTGGCTCTCGCTGCTGGTGACTCTAAGATCCATCTTTATGCAGATGATACCATCCTGTACACGTCAGGCCCTTCGTTAGATACTGTGCTCAAAAATCTCCAGGAGAGTTTCAATACCATTCAACATTCCTTCCAAAACCTTCAGTTATTATTAAATTCTGGTAAAACTAAGTGTATGCTTTTCAACCGTTCACTGCCAACACCCGCTTGTCTACTTTACATCACCTCGCTGGATGGGTCTGAGCTAGAATATGTTGATACATATAAATATCTAGGTGTCTTGTTAGACAGTTCTCTCTCCTTCCAGCCGCACATTAACAAACTAAGATCTAAAATTAAATCTAGAATCGGCTTCCTCTTCCGCAACAGGGCCTCCTTTACTTATGCTGCCAAACTTGCTATGGTGAAAATGACTATCATTCCAATGTTCGACTTTGGCGATGTCATCTATAGAACTGCCTCAAACTCTCTGATGAAAAAACTGGACGTGACCTACCATAGCGTCATACGTTTTGTTACAAATGCCCCTTACAACACCCACCACTGCAAGCTCTATCATTAGTCGGCTGGCCGTCATTAACTACTCATTGGTACCAACTTATTTACAAGTCTCTGCTTGGCAAAGTCCCGCTGTACTTAAGCTGTCTAGTTGCTATTGCTCTACCCACTCGCAGTCTACGATCTAGTAGGTATATCGCCTTAGTCACCCCGAAAGTCCGCACAACTTTCGGCCGTCAATCCTTCCAGTTGCAGCCGCCAATGACTGGAATGAATTACAAAAAACCCTAAAACTTGAAACACTTATATCACCAGTTGCCTTTAAACTACTCCCTTCTGAACATCTGACCGATCTATGTACCTGTTAATTGTCTTCAATCTTTTCTTCCTTATGCTATGCCCGCATTGTACAGTGGACCTCTTTCACCTGCACTACTGTCATACCTGCTGACTTTCTTGAATTATTATTATTGCTCAGATATTTCTTAAATGCTCCTTCCTATATTTGCGGTCATATAATCCATGCACTTAAATGATCTATCGGTTAGATACACTTTAATAAGATACACCTTATATATCCTGTAAAATGATTTATCAAGTTTTTTTTATGAAAAAAAAATTTTTTTTATATCTTAAAATACATTCGCTAGTGCCTTAACTATGTTGCTCAACAGAACCACATATACCTTATCCTGTTCTCTTGACCCTGTATTGCCTTATTGTGTTTCACTGTAATTTGTAAATTTGCACTCCTGTGTTCTGTGTACTTATTATGTAACTCTATGTTGTCTTGCACATTTTTCGCCTTATCTTGGCCAGGTCGCCGTTGTAAATGAGAATTTGTTCTCAATCGGCCTACCTGGTAAAATAAAGGTAGAATAAAAAAAATAAAAAAATAAAAAATAAAAAAAACGAAATTCACTTTAAAGAAAGGCTTTGTGACAAAAAATGAATATTTTATGTTCTGTGGAGAGCCAACCCTTCTTCATCCGGTGGGTAGGCTAGTATTACTTTTGGTTTGCGCAGTGTAATTCACAGAATTACAAAAAAATAAAAAATAAATCTAAAAGTAAAAAAAAAAATTGTGTCACGTCTGTAACGCATGTGTATTTCCCTCATATTAAATAAATAACACGTGTGTAGACTGATATTTTTCTAATGTCTGGACTCCTTTATTAATGGAGTATGGATATATAAACAGGCGTTTCAATTTATTGGTATTAAATGCATTTTCTGAGAATACGAAGGCTGAAGGTATAGCCCGACTAACATATGCCTCCTTATCTTTGTATCTTGATAACCTTACTAGTAAAAATATTGATAAAATGCTATTTGATTTCTTATGGAAAAATCGAACACACTATGTAAAAAAGACTGTAATTATGAACACATATGAGAATGGTGACCTTAATTTTTTAGATTTCACCACAATGAACCATACCTTTAAGATTAATTGGATTAAGCATCACTTAAAAAAAACACTTCTGTCTGGAATTTTATCCCTCACTATGCTTTTTCAAATATTGGTGGTCTTAGTTTTGTTTTGTTGTGTAATTATAATATAGATAAAATTCCAGCTAAGTTATCTGCTTTCCACAAACAAGTGCTCCATATCTTGGTCATTAATATATAAGCACAATTTTTCTCTGCATCGCTGTTTCATCTGGAATGACAGAAACATTCTTTATAAACACAAATCTCTTTTTTTAAAGAACTGGTTTGACAACGATATTAAATTGGTTAGTCAGTTATACAATAAAGAAGGAACACTGTTTTCTTATTATCATTAAATACCAGTCACTCAAAAAGAATTTGCAATGGTTTTGGTTCAATCCCTTCTGGTACACAAATGCTATTTAGAGGTCTTGATAAAGACCATTCTCCCGGTTCAGTGTCTTTTGATGTTACTAAATCCTATGTTGGTAAAATTTGTTTTTCATCATACCTCAAGAGTAATAATAGAGCTATTCATACTCTTTTCCAAAGAGAAATTGTTACTGTGCCTTATATCTTGTTCACTGGGCCTCCTTATTAAATGGAAAATTGATTTGCTAGAGGAAAGTGTGGTTGTTACCACAAAAATATCATCTTAGAAATTAGATTAAAGAAGATTCTTATAAACGTATTCACAGATTTTATCCAGCAACTCATTACTTACAATTTTTTTTAAAAGGAATAAATGTTAATTCTACTTTTTGTAATGAATATGACGAAACTGCCTTGCACTTATATTGGCACTGTGCATACTCAGTTACACTATGGGGTAAGGTCCAAAAGTTTATTAGGGAGAATATTCAGTGTTTAAAACATTTTTCACTCTTATGGGAAAATTTTCTTTTTGGCTTAACTGACTATCCTGACCAAAAAGAACAGTACTTTTACTTAATTAATTTACTTTTTCTGTTGACCAAATTTCACATTCATAAGTGTAAATTTAGCAATAAAAAACCCAATTTTATGGTTTTGTTAACTGAAATATGTATTTATATTGACAGTATCAGAGACTCTGTGAATAAGAAAGCTGTAAGAACTTAGAAAATTTGTACATTTTACAATTTATTTATTTGATTTTATATATGTGTGTATAATACTTTCCTCCCCCTGGCAATTGTTTTTGTTTGTTGTAATTTGTATTTCCATCTTTTTCTGTTCCTTTTTTTATTACTTTTTTGTTTCTTGATAACATGTTGTATGTTATAGTTCTTCGAAAATGAAAAAAAAGTTATGGACTTCCGAGAAACTGCAGCCTCCGGTTGTTCAGAAACATACTACCATAGACAGTATAAGAAGCATACTACTGGGGGAATGTTTTTGATCAGGCGCTGAGCAGGACCGCTGCAGACGGCGCATGCGCACTGAGCTCCTCCTCTCCTCCTGATGCTCCATTAGCGCCACTGCGGTGAGTGAACACTCATCAATGTCAATGTCAATGTCAATGTCACTTTTATTTGTATAGCACCATTCAAACAACACATGTTGACCAATGTGCTTTACACCATCTCAATAAAACAATACAACAATATTCAAATAAACTGATTAAAAAAAATATATATATATAAACAGTAATAATCATTATCATCCAATAGATGAATAGGCCATTTCAAACAAGTGTGTCTTAAGTTGTACTTTAAAAACATGTACAGAATCAGCGTCCCTAACATGTGATGGTAAGCTATTCCAAAGTTTTGGAGCAACTACCCCAAAGGCACGATCCCCTTTCTGGCTTAACTTGGTCCTCGGAACTTTTAAGTTTTGAGTTGATGATCTCAAGGTTCTACTTGTCTTGTACCCTTTTAACAAATCTGATAAAAAAGTCGGTGCGTGGGACATTAAATGTAATGTCTCATAAATTATAGCAACCATTAATCCAGTTCTATTTCCTTGACCTCTTTTATGCTGTTTGCTTTGCTTTTTGCCATTATTCAAGATCACAAGAATACTAACTCAAACATATCCAAAGATGGAGGGCCTTTCTGGAGGGTGGCTTTTACACAAGGCAACAGGTGTGCAGGATTTTAGCTGGTCTAACATGGTATCCTCCTGGCCAATATGTAATTCTGTTTTTTTGTTTATTTTTATTTTTTTTTATTTTTTTTAAAGGTGGTAGTGGTAGAAGAAAGCTGGTGATCATTCCTCCAGAGGCAGAGGGATACTCTGCAAAAATATTAAGGTCTGTCTCCTCTGGAAGGAAAGCAATATTCTATATTGTGCCATTCCAGGAGTCATTAGACAACTCTCCTCTGGCTCCTGACTCGTCTCACTTTTCAAAAATGCCTAAGACGACATGCTATCAATGTAGTGAGGTGATGCAACTGCATATGTTGGCAGTGCACATAAAAACCTGCATTGGAAAATTGTCCTCCGATGAGGATCAGGTGAGAACAACTAAAGTAAACTCTTTTTTTTAAGTTGTGTTAGTGGCAATAGATTTTTAGTGTAAGTATTGTCTTTAAACCTGCAGACCTCCGAAGATGTATGGGTAGTTGAGGACGAGAGTAAGGTAAACTCAACACATTGACCTCCAGTTTCACAGACAAGGCTTAAGCTAGTCTCAGACTAAATTTAATGTTTGAGATGTTTTAACAGAAAGCAACTTACCCTGATATATCTAAAAATATGTCAGTGCCATTGTTATTTCTTAAGATGCACATCAGTAATGTTTTTATTTAAGGCATGTTTATAAAAGCTACTTAATGGAATAGTTCCACCAACAATGAAACTTCTGTCATTTACTCACCCTCATGTTGTTCCAAACCTGAATGAATCTCTTTCTTCTGCTGAACACAAAATATGGTATTTTGAAGAATATGGGCAACCACCCAAGGACCTGTTGACTTTCAAAGTATGGGGAAAAAATACTATGGAAGTCAATGGGGCCCAATAATGGTTTGCTCAAAGACATTTTTAAAACATATCGTCTTTTGTGTTCAACAGAAGAAAGAAACTCATTCAGGTTTGGAACAACTTGATGGTGAGTAAATGACAGAATTTTCATTTTTGGGTGAACTATTCCTTTAAATGTCCTTTGAACTAAGGCCTAATCCTGGCTTAATCTAAGCCCTGTCTGTGAAACAAAGCCCAATAGTAGTAAAAGTCAAGTTTTTCAATTTGGGCCAGTATTCTCAAGTCTGTCATTGTTTGTAATACATTGCTTTTTTTATGGGAAACCATTCAGGTGTCTTGTCCAATTTGCTACAGAGAATTCATGAAAGAGGATATTACACTCCACGCAAGTGTCTGTGGAGAGAGGTGATTTGCATAGCAGTGTTTTATATAACATGTCTATATGCATGCATGCCTGAATTTATTTACCAATGTATTCTTGCATTTGGTTTTATGTAGTTTGTGTACAGTGACGTCTGCAGCAACTTGCGCTGATGAAGTTATTCCAGTGCACACACCTGCATGTACACCAAAAAGGTAAGAGGTTTTGTCTTTTCTTTCATTGAAAAAAAAAAAGTTAGGCTGTTAATCAAAATGCATTATACACTAATATTACATAAGTAACCATATCTTTAATAACTCCAGATACACATCAGTTGATTTACATTTAGAAATGTGTAATTGGTCTAATATTATCTCCTTCACAGCCTTGAAGAGGTTCTGATATTCCTTAAAGAGCAAGTTGACACAACAACAGAGTTTAAGTTGTGTGTCGACAGAGAACATCTTCCAGAGAGAGGCATTATTCAATGGAAGAGAAAGAAAATGGCATCTCCTGTCAGTCTGCTCAAGGTAGTCTTCATAGGAGAGTCAGGCATTGATACTGGGGCTCTCAGAAAGGAATTTCTGACTGGTGAGTTATTTTTACTTATTTTCTAGATTTGTAATCTGATATTACAAAAAGCAATTAACAAAAAAAAATTGCCCTTTGCTCAAGACATGATTTCAGGGATTGAAACACGGTTCTTTGAGGGAGCTGGGAGCCAGGGGAAAAATCCCAAATACTCTTTAACTGACCTTGATGATGAGAATTTCAGGTGGGTAACAGTCTTTTATCAGAGTTAATTTATGTTAACGCATTGTAAAGATGAACAGGCTTTTGTAGTATTATAAGTGGTCCTTTTGGTTGTCCTTTTAAAAACAGAATAGTTGGAGAAATATTTGCTGTCAGTCTTGCACAAGGGGGCCCTGCTCCTGCATTCCTGAGGGAGTGGTGCTACAACTTTCTCTGTGCAGGAGAAGTTAACTTCAGTTTTCTGAGCAAAGAGGATGTAATGGATCTGGAATCTTCTCTTCTCATCTGTAGGGTAAGTAATCATTTGTTGAGTGTGTGTCAGGTTAATATCATATTTATTTATGATTCTTAACCATCTCTTCCACTGTTGAATTTTGCAGGTTGAAGATGCTGCAGATACAGAATCTCTATTGATGTTGGCTGATGAAATTGTTAGTTGTGGGTACACTAGTCAGATCAATCATGAACAGAAAGAGAGCATCATTCGGTGAGTTTTTTTTTGTTTTGTTTTTTGTCATTTGTGTTTTTTAAAACGGTTTGTCTGTTTTTCTTTAAAGGGCTATTGTCTTACACTCGACAACAAGGTTGATTCCAATTCTCCAGCAGCTTCAGAGTGGCATGCAATTGTATGGCCTGGTGGATCAATTGAGTAAAAACCCTGAATTATGCAAACCACTGTTTGTGCCGGGAAAGATAACAAAAGTATTTTAAATATTTAATTGTTTTAATTCCAGTACTATTTTCTTTATTTTTTAGAAAGGTAATTACCAATTTTTATTTTTATAGCCTGATGCAGACTTCATCATGATGAACTGTCAGCCATTATACAGTGAAAAGGGAACGTCGAAAGAAAGAATTGAGAGGAGGGTGACTAACTTCCTTCAAGACTTCCTGCAAGAGCTTGAAGTGTCAGGTAATTCGTTTTGCTGTACTTTTCTAGCAGAATGACCTTATGTACTGGTGTCTTTATTTAAACCGAGGTTAGACACTACTTTTATCAAAGCTGTACTGCTTTGTTTGAAGACCTAAAACAAGAACTTTGTTGTTCTATTTTTCTATTTGAAGTTGATGCGCCCATTGCTGATGATGGAGATACAGTTCTGGGTGACGCACAACCGCTCTCTGTCCAAAAGGTGCTCCAGTGGATGACAGGGCAGTCCCACATTCCCATCCTTCCAGATGAAAAAAGACGGTTCAAAATTGCATGTCATTTTGATCATGATTGCATAGAAAGACTTGGAAATCACTCTGTATGTTATCCAGTTGTTAGTGCCTGCACTTGTACAGTAACATTTCCTGTTAAACACCTGAGCACATACCAGGAGTTTAAAAGAATTATGAGTGATGCTGTTAGATATGGAGGAGGATTCTTCAGAGTTTAAA
>FLSR01001117.1:70066-92078 GCA_900092035.1 Leuciscus waleckii
CGGGGCTCCATTAGGGCTCTCCCCTAACCGCATGTGATCTTTTGATAAAACTTGAGAACCCTGCAACTAAATTACAAAAAGGTATTTTATTGACATACAAAAATAGTTAAAAACAGTATATTAAAACAATGGCGCTCAGCACTCAATGCACAAATGTCAAAGCACAAAAACAGGTGCTCACAGGGGGGCAATATGAATGGCACACACCAACATAGTCCTCTACCCACGAAGGTAGGAGGAGTTTCAGTCAAACAAAAAGTAAAATAAAACAACCAGGCTGAGTCTACCGGCGGAAGGACCACTTAATGGCTTTTCCAAAAGCGTAATTCTACTCACACACACACCGTGCACTTGGATCATACACACAAGCACTCCAAAAGTGTCACCCACTGCAACACTACCACCACCACAATGCACTCGAAGGTCCTCCCACCTGGCCACCTCAGTTCCTGGGGGAAAACAAGATAAACAGCTGAGTTTGGTAAAACCTAAAAATAAATAGCCAAAAGAAAATATAATAATCAAGGTAAGCAACAACACACAAGTAAATAACAGAAACAAAATAAACAGAAACAGAAAAGAATAACAGCAGATAGAGCTGGTGCAGCACACACACATACACACACTAGCGCGCGCACACACACTGGTTCTCGTACAAATAACAGTCAATTATTATTAATCATAACTTTTCTATCACACTAAAAAAAGGGAAAGGAAGTAGATGATACAAATCCTGTGCCCTTATGAATTCCCACCGGCGCGATCAACGCGACACGGAGGGCAGCGCAAGCACCGTGGTTATCCCGGTGGACTCAAGTTCATAGGAACACGGAAGAACGAGAGGGAGATTGTGCAGGGAACCAGCAAAATGGTCCCGAGGACGAAAGGGAGGACCCGCGCCTCACGAACGCCTTAAAGAGAAGCAGCGAGATGTTAGTGCCTTTCTTTCCACTACAATCTTCCAGACATCTTACATGACATTTACCAAAAGACGACATCACCCCACATATAATCCCCCAGACTACTGTTTACCGCGATCATACAACCACCGATTAACTGGGGTACAGGAAGCAACGCATTAACAGTGATATAGCGACTCAGTATACTGCACGCCATCATAACCACCACTCAATACAGGGACAGTTTACATACCTGAAGGGTGGGCAGACACCTATTCTAAGCTGATGAAATGCACCGTCGGAAATGTGCTTAAATGAAACGCTACAATTTGAAGAGATAACACATATCAGTAGCGTTCTAAACACACGATTTAAACCACTCGCTACCAGCACATACCTGAGGCGCTAGTGGACGACACAGGAGGGGGAGGACAAGACGTGACGCATCTCAGAGTACAGCCAACCAGCATTAAATAGCCCGTACTCTTTCCTGATAGGACGCCTGGACTGTCACTCACTTAACTAATCCTGCCACACAAGGATGGTTCTTACCAGGAACATAAGAATGGGCCTTTTCCATACAATGTGACATCTCAGCAGTTTACACAGTATAAGAAATATGTAAATGGTGGAACTTTAATTAGTTTATCAGAAGGAGACAACTATATTCTGTTCAATGGAGATATTTATATAGTGAAAAACATTTTAAAAGGCAAGCAAGTCCGTCTTAAATTCCAAAACAAGTCATCTTTTTTCACCTATCCCATTGATTCATCAAGTCTTGATATATCCTTTGTGAAACAACCCGGGCAGTCATTGACTATTGTTCCTACACAGACTGTTTCAAAAGTCCTTCTTTTACAGTATAAGGATGGGTTTGTGGCATACTGTGGTACTGCAAGGTGAGGGAAGTAAACCACTACCCATGTGGGTTCCTGATCCACCCTGACTCACCATGGATGGGGTCAACACCTGATGGGATTGTGTACGATCCTGAGGGGCAGCCAGTGTTTGGCCTGTTAGAAATTAAATTCCCAAATGTAACTAGCTATGTGGACTGCCCTTATGTTATGATAAAGGAGGGTACACATACACTGAGGCGAACCCATCCTTATTACTGGCAGGTCCAGGGACAAATGTGATTTCTGGGTGTGACTGGTGTGTATTTACACAGAAGATGACATGTTCATTCAGAGAATTCCCCGTGACATGCAAGTCATACAAACCATTAAAAAAAAAGTTGACTATTTCTTTTTTTATTTCTACCTCAATGCCTTCTTGGCCAATTAATAACAGTGAGATGTTTTTGATTGTGATGTAATGTTTAGGGTAATTAAGTAATAAATAACTTGGATCTAAGCATTTTGGTGTTTTGTACGGCTTAAGTTTAGTTTTAAAAGGTAAGAGACAGGAATTAAAAATTAGACCAAACAAAAGCAGATTACTAACAATTATTTTTAATATCATTAAGCTTTCATAAATCTTTCATAAAGGCACTGCATATCAAGCTTTTACTCAGACGTCCCTCATCAGTGCACTGCACATTGTCACAGTGTCTGGTTTGTGTTTCCCCGGGTGTCCACTAGAGGTCTCTCTCCCTTACTGTCACCATTCATTCTGGAACTGCATTTCCCACGATCCTTTGTCTGTTCTCATCACTCATCATTGCACGCAGCTGTTTCCCATTACATTGTTTAGTTCTGTGTATAAATACCCTGTCTGTTTCAGTCCATGTCACGGAGTCGTTGTTATTTGTCACTACACTTCTGGTCTGTGTTCTAGTTTGTTTCTTGTTTTGTTTCTTGTGTTTGGATTGCTAATATGGACTTTGAACCCTGCCTGGATGACTATGAATTGGATTGCCCTAATAATAAATATGCTGCATTTGGATCTACCTGTTTTCCCGTGTGTTCCCGTGACACACATATAATACATAGTTTTAATGTATGTTATGTGCAATGCCTTGTTGAAGGTCGTCTGGCTGAAAGCCTGATATGCAGTGCCTTTATGAAAGTGTGGTTGCATGTTGGAAATCCTCAGATCTCAGGCTTCTTTGCCCAGGCCTTTACCAGTGGCCCATTCTCATAGTTTGTAAGGAGACAAGCCACCGTGTACATTTGATTGATGCTCCCAAAAACCCGTAGAGGAATCACAGAATCGAAATCTTGTGCTCTTTGACCCGGCGATGGAGCGCTCCACATGCACCCTTAGACGTGCTATGGCCTGGGTCTCCCTAACCTCAGATGCAGACATTTGAGGCCTGCCAGAGAGGCCATCCCAATGAGCCCCTTCAGAGTGCAGTGGGACTTGTAGGAGGAAAATACCTCACTCTGAAGGAGACGGGAAGATGGGCATTGACACCTCAGCGGATGACTGTGGTGTCGGGGTAGTCCTTAAAGTCTGCAGGCAGTTTTCTCTGTATCTCCTCTTCGGGTTTCCAGATCCTCACTGAGCCGAGTACTGTGAACAGGAAGTTGCTCCATGTTGTTATCATTCTGCTGACCGTGAACTGATGGATACCATACCGGTCAGCAAGGTCCCGTTGCTTAGACCCGAGGGCAAGGTAATTCAAAAATAGGAAAAACTTGTCAATGGGCTGCAGGGAATGGGTTGTAGCATTTGACTCTGTGAGAGCTCCTCTTTGTGCTTGTCGAACAGTGACCATGGATGGTAGAGAGTTCGCAATCAAGCCCCAGAAACGCATCAGTAGATCATATGATGCAATCCTAAAGAAATGGAATACAGATACACTATTAATAACTGTTCATAATTAACTACACAAAATGTACACACATAACTTTAATTAAATGTATCTGTGCAAAATTGAAAACACTAAGGAGTTTCAATGTTTACAAAATCAGGAGGTACAAAATCATGTTTATCAGGCATTTTGGGAGACAGAACAAGTGAATAGGGAAATAAATTACAATATTCCTAATAATTATTTGATATTATTATGAAAATGTTGCCAATCATTACTCACATTATTACACTTTTTTCATCACATGTTGCAATGGAAAATTGTATATCAATGAATTCCATTATGTCTTTCATAACATAGGTGAGAATTATCTTTAAACAAAGTTTGGTTAAAAAAAAATCCTGAAACCTAGAAATTGATTGGTGAATAAAAGAATAAAAAATACCATTGTTTTTATCTATACATGTAATTTCATGTCATTTAATTTTAAAACAACCTGGTGTTCTCACAGAGGACATAGCATAAAATATGAATAAAATATAATTTTTCATTTGTTTCTTATGCTCTAAATGGTGTAATGATGTAAAAAAAAAAAACTAAATTCAAAAAACTTTTTTTTTCTGTTATGTGTGCTCCTGACTCACTGCTTAAAATCGTTACAACACCTTTGCTTGCCATGATATATTGCACTTTACAACCTCCCCCATCCCTCAGTCACATCACATCACAACACTCACTCACTCTCTCTCTCTCTCACACACACACACACACGTTAGCCTACCTGTCTAGACGTGCGTTGTAAAGAACCTGATATCCTTGTCTGAGGCAGCAAAACGATGAATGCCGAACCGCTGCCTCAGTGTAAGGCCCTCGATCTTTTGGCTTAACAGGCGATTTTCCTCCCGGAGAGACGTATTTTCCTCCAACACCAAATCAAGGACTGCAGCCTCAGGTTTCGATGCGTAGTCGTGTTGCATGAGGACGCCGAATGTTACGTTGTCCGGTGTGTCCTCCCTGTCATCCTCTGGCGGCGGTGGTCTTTCCCTTCTCTCCCAAAAGCCCGGTCTTGTAGGTGGAAGGGAGAAGTTGTTCCATTCAAATAAAACCGCAACACCCTTTTTTAACAGCCGACGACCTTTTTCTGATGTTGGTTCACGGATGTCTTCTGTTCTGAAGTGCCGGCTATAAACCCGGGTGTGAGGCGTCACGGTGAATTTGTCCCTGCGTATATTGACGATCCACTTACGCCTCAGCTCCTCATCAGCAGGAAAAGTAAAAAAAACTAAGTACAGAATTGTACTTTCCGGATGCCTGGCACTGTGGCACACAGCAGTGTTTGGCAGTAGTACCAGACACTCTCTGGTATTTAAACTTTGATGACTTCATGTCAACTAGAAGCAGCTACCAAAACAAGTGGACGCTACGGCTAACCGGAAGTATTCGTGGTGGCTGACATTTCAGCGGAAGTACGTCACAACAGCCGTTGGCATTTAGCCCATTGAAGTATACTTTAGGTACACTTTATTAATTTTTTAAAAAATTGTCGTAATATTAAAAAATGTTAATTGTGTACTAAAGAAATGCTCCAAATAAAGTTTAATTATAAATTAAATATAAGTCTTAGGTGATGTGTCAATAAATATGTGACCCTGGATCACAAAACGCACTGGTATATTTGTAGCAATAGCCAACAATACATTGTATGGGTCAAAATTATCGATTTTTCTTTTATGCCAAAAATCATTAGGATATTAATTAAAGATCACTTTCCATGAAGATATTTTGTAAATTTCCTACCGTAAATATATAAAACATTTATTTTTGTGCTTGAAAATATCGTTTGTGCGGCACAATCACCGACATAAATGGAGAACTTTAAAAGCGATTTTCTCAAAGTTTAGATTTTTTTGCACTCTCAGATTTCAGATTTTCAAATAGTTGTCTGGGCCAAATAGGGTCCTATCCTAACAAACAATACATCAATGGAAAACTTATTTATTCAGCTTTCATAATGATGTATAAATCTCAATGTCAAAAAATTGACCCATGTGACTGGTTTTGTGGTCCAGGGTCATATATGTTAATGGATTTGAAGTATAATAAGTATGAAATAAATGTGTTTTAAATATATTTTTGTATAGGTGTTTTATTTATTTATTTATTTATTTTTACTAGGGAAGGAGCATCCGAATGAGTAAAGTGACTGATAAAACAGTCATTTACATATAGATATATATATCTCAAGCACTGGAAGAAGATCTTTTGGGGAGAACAGGCACCCAACAGAGAGACAAATCCACCACGATATCAGCTTCAGTAAGATGTTAGTAAATTTTAACCATTGCTTCTAATCCTTACATTGGGATTAATATATTATGTAGTTAAAAGTATTATTCTCATCATCAAAAGTCATTTCATCTACCACTGACAAATCTGAGTAACTTTTTACTTCTTTGTCTTTCTTCCTCAGAAGTGACACAAAGAAAGGAGAACATGTCCCCATCATCAGTCCTTTATTTAGTCACTGAAGAGCATCAAGGGAAAGACCCTCGACGTGTCATAGCAGGATAAATGAAGCTACAGGTAAAATTATTAGATGGGTTGTTTGATTTTGGTGTACCAATTTCCTTTTTTCAAAGCTACAATTTTGTGATGTGACGTGACATGTACGTGCAAAAACGTCTGCCCACTGCTCCAGGTGTGTGTTCACAGTGTGTGTGTGTGTGTGTGTGTGTGTGTGTTCAGTGAGTATTGAACACACACACACAAACACTGAGCACACACCTGAAGCAGTGGGCAGCCGGTTTTGCTGCGGCACCCAGGGAGCTATTGGGGACCATTTGTTCATGTTGTCTGAATGTTGTCACCACACAAAAGCATTAGAGCAAATGGTCCCCAATAGCATTAGAGCACACAGTGAGAGTGAAATCTTTTCAAATAAAATTTTTATTGAAATTACCCATCATATTATGCTATATTCTGCAATTCCAGAGACAATATTTGAATAAGCAGATTTACATTTTACATTTACATTTATTCATTTAGCTGACGCTTTTATCCAAAGCGACTTACAATTGCTATATATGTCAGAGGTCGCACGCATCTGGAGCAACTAGGGGTTAAGTGTCTTGCTCAGGGACACATTGGTGTCTCACAGTGGATTCAAACCCGGGTCTCTCACACCAAAGGCATGTGTCTTATCCACTGCGCCACTACCACCCAGATGACAAATACGTTAAAAAAGTAATTAAACTAAACTATACCTGTTCCATCTCCATACAGCACTCTGACTCTGTAGGCATTATTGTCCGCCTCCGGGTCGAAATGAAAACCGTTACTGAGAGTTTCTGATATTATCATCATTCCGTGAGATGAAATTGTCCTGAGACTGAGCGCGAGCTCATGAAGCTCCGCCCCCTGTGCCATGCAGCAGCAGCTTATTTGCATTTAAAGGGCACACACTAAAACAGCGCGTTTTTCTGAGCACAAAAAAATGACAATTTAAACATTCTGTAAAAAATGATCTGTTGGGTATTTTGAGCTAAAACTTCACATACACACTCTGGGGACATCAGAGACTTATTTTACATCTTGTGAGTCCTCCTCGATCTCTTCACTCTGGACACTGTCCTCCTCGATCTCTTCACTCTGGACACTGTCCTCCTCGATCTCTTCACTCTGGACACTGTCCTCCTCGATCTCTTCACTCTGGACACTGTCCTCCTCGATCTCTTCACTCTGGACACTTGGACACTGTCCTTCTTCACTCTGGACACTGTCCTCCTCCATCTCTTCACTCTGGACTCTGTCCTCCTCCATCTCTTCACTCTGGACACTGTCCTCCTCCATCTCTTCACTCTGGACACTGTCCTCCTCCATCTCTTCACTCTGGACTCTGTCCTCCTCCATCTCTTCACTCTGGACACTGTCCTCCTCCATCTCTAGTCCCAGACTATTTTGAAGTTCCCTCTCAGTTTCTTGCCAGTTGATCTTGCAGTCTTCTTAAGAGCCTCTGCAATACAAACTAGTTTTTTAGAGATTATGATTTTAGAGAAATCATATTACTTTCACATGTCACAATACCTTATGAAAGAGTAACAACTTTTATATACACGTCCGATGTTTCCACCCGAACCCCTATTGACGGTGCACCAGCTCACGAGACTCAGACGTAACAAACAAGCAAACAAAAAGAATGGTAAGAATAAACTCAGCAAACTAAACGTTAAAGAGTGTGCGCACTTAACTCCAAACTAAAGTTTAAATAAAGTTTATTAAATCAAAATAATGTTGTTGTGTATTCTTTACCGTAAACAAATTCCATTTAATAAAAAGACACAAACTGGCCTGACCCAGGCTCACCAATATCCGCCACAATTGCAAACCAAATTAATTGATCAAATGATCTACAGTCTAAAGTCTTTGCAATGTATTACTGATGTAATGGGTGGCTTCTGTAATCAATAGCTACTATTGCTAGCCTATTGGTTTAAATACAGAGAATTATTCATTCTGACAAAGAAATAATGGACTTTTACTCCAATTTCAACACTTCTGTTCTGTTCTATTCTTAAAATCCCAATTCAACATAAAACATTGATAATACATTTTTGACTACATGTGTTCAGTTAGGCTACATGTATATAGTGAGTACAATTCCTCTTGCTCTTATATAGAATGGTTCTAAAAATAGATAGTTTTGTGGAGGATGTTGTCCCTCTCTACAGTCCCTCAGAATTTAGAGGACATTTCAGGCTTTCCAAGGAACCAGTGGAGGTATGTACTGGTTAATATAAAATTCATTGTACTATTACAAGTGTTAGCATGTTGTCTTGATAACTTATTTTCTTCCCTGTGCAGGATGTCATTACTACCCTTGCTCCTGTTTATATGAATTTACAACAGGCCAAACTGCCACTCACGAACAGTGTTCTTGCCTGCCTTTGGACATTGGCCAATCAGGAGTCATATCTCGGGGTGACGATAGATTCAACATGTCAAAATCCACTCTTACAAGCATCTCCATGAGTTTTGTTGCAATGTGAACTCATACATGGCCCACCACATATCCTGGCCCAGAGGCCAAAGGCTGGAGATGGGAAAGTTAGGGTTTGACGCAGCAGGTTTCCCCAACACTGTATGTGCAGTGTCACATTCCTATCATGAGACCCCACTGTGATAATCCCCTAGCCTACATGAATAGGAAACAGTTTTATTCTGTACATTTTAATTTAACTGGGTTTTGTGACGGCGGCGCTTCTGTCACATCAGTGTGGGTCACCCTGGGTGTCGGCATGATGCCAGAGCATTTCGCTTCACAGACGTTTGTCATGTTCTTGAAGAAGATCCTCATTCCCTTGTTCCACAGGGAATGCACATAATTGGGGATTCTGCCGACCCTTTGTTGACTCAACTTATGAGGCCTTATAGAGACGATGGCCACTTGTCTGCTGGGCAAAGATGCTTTAACAGAAAGCTCAGTGCAGATCGCGTGGTCATTGGGCATTCTAAAAGTTTAGGAGGCTCCATCGCCTGCAAATCAGAAGCATTTACAATATCAGTTCAGCAAAAAAAAAAGTCTGTGAAGTAAAACATATATAATGGACAAGGTGTAAATCAAAAGAGAAAACATCTTTACATTATCACTTTATTGAGGTTCATGTGGGTTCTGTAATAGATGTATAATTGGCTCTTGTCTTTTTCCCATTTTCTTCAGCTCCTCCACAATTGTTCCCAAGCTGGTCACCATCTTTTTTCAAATGTACAATGAAAATGACCAATGTTTCAGTCTTGTAAGACATGACAATGTTATTTCAGAAACGTAAAAGTAATAAAGCAGTCTTCCTCTTACTGTATAGTACTCCCAGGTGATCTTCCCCTCCCCAGTGTCACGGCATCTGTCTTTTACTCTCTTATAAGTGGTTAACATGTTTGCTAGTTTTTTCCCAATTTTTTTTCGCTTGACAAGTTGTAGCCCTTTTGTGAGAATGAGTTTTGTATTTTTTTTATAGAAAGCCACTTTGTTCCTAAAGTAGGTTGCTGATGAGTTTTTGTAAGGTCCAGTAGAAATACTGCATTTTATGTGTTATTTCTGTAAAATGGAGGGGATAAGGAGATAAATAGATTAACACTACAAAACAAAGGAAATAATGTAATTTAACCACAGCATTGACATTTATCTCCCTTACAGTATTTGATGCAATACCTTGTGATTCATGCATGTCTGACTGGAAGGAGGGGGATGAAGGTTGAATGGGTTCTGAAGGGTTTCCACTAGGAATGTCCAGATCCGATCTCGTGATCGGAAATCGGGCCCGATCACGTGGTTTCAGACTCAATCAGAATCGGACGTTACCTCCCGATCAGGACTCGGATAAGTTATATATATATATTCTCATTATTGTTTAATACATCTATAGTTATGCGGTGGCACAGAGTTAGACCCTTTTAACTCCACACAGAAACAGCAACGCGTGCGGCATGACATCATTTTGTTGCAGAGATGCTATTGGTTAAATGCCGGCAAAGTAGAACACCGAAGCAGCTTGAAGCAGAAAGCGCAAGTATGTCTGCGGTCTGGAGCTATTATAAAGTTGATGACAACAACATTGCCATAACAAACTGTGAGATATGTAAACTTGGGATTGCAAGAGGTGGAAAGGAAAAGGCTACATTTAACACAACAAACCTGATACGGCACCTCAAAAACAAACACCCGACACAATACAGCGAGTTTACACAGGCAACCCAGCCGAAGACGAGTCAGCTCACGCTGCAGGAGAGTTTGAAGAGGAGAGAAAAAATGCCCCGTGACAGCGCAAAGGCGCAGGACATCACAGCCAAGATAGCACAAATGATCGCAATGAGTGACCTGCCATTCGCCTTTGTAGAGAACCCTGGATTTCTTATGCTTATGGAGCACGTAGAACCTCGATTTGAAATGCCGTCTCGCCACTATTTCACGAGAAAGCTCTGCCAGCCCTTTATAAGAAGATTTCTGACAAACTACTTGTCCTGTTATCAATGTACCCCATGTTTCGTTCACCACAGACATCTGAGTTCGTCCGTAGCTCCCATGTCTCTACTAAGCCTTACGGATGGATTGACTCAAGTTTTGTTTTACGCCGTGCGACCCTACATGTCCCGGAATTTCGCGGATCGCACACCGCAGAGCGCATCCAGCAATCGATGGAAAAGATGCTAAACAACTGGGGAATTGACAAGCAACGGGTCCACGTAATTTTGCGTGACAACGCGGCAAATATGAAGAAAGCTATGAGGGATATGGGGGTGCCGAGTGTGGGCTGTGTCGCCCATTCCTTTCAACTCTGTGTGCATGAGGGCCTGCTGTCTCAGCGCAGCGTGACAGAGACCCTGGCCAACGCAAGGAAGATTGTAGGCCATTTTAAACACTCCCCGTTGGCCTACTCTCGACTAGAAGACATACAGATCAACCTAAATATGGATATCAAGCGCCTACAGCAGGATGTACAGGTGAGATTCCTCTCGTAACATTCTTTATTGTATTTCTATTTTATTATTATTTCCCATACACTTGATTTAGTAAGCCACTAATACATTACGTGCTCTGCACCTAATTTGCACAAAAAATAAAGTGAATCATGTTCTCTTATGTGCAGACACGATGGAACAGCAGCCTCTACATGCTGCAGAGCCTACTGCAACAAAAACGTGCTCTTAGTGTCTTTGCAGCTGAGCGCACTCTACCAGCAACACTGACAGCTCACCAGTGGGAGCTGATGAATAAGACTGCTGATGTGCTATCCCCCTTTGAAGAGCTGACCAGGGATGTGAGCAGGGAGACTGCAACTGCAGCTGATGTGATCCCTGCCATAACAGGTAATTTGTATTTTTATTTATTACTTTATACTGTAACATTTATTGATGTTGTTTGAAACAAACTATAATCCCATGCCTTCATTAAGTCATTCATTCACTCATTAGTCCTCAGACGTGTTCTGTCTCGGGAGGATGATGATGACCAGGGAATAAAAACAATGAAGAGGACTCTGATGGAGGCAGTGAGAAGCGCTTTGCTGATGTTGAAACTGAGCCACTTTCTACATCGCCACTCTTCTAGATCCCAGATACAAAGATGGGCAAGTATAGTAAAATTAAAATGCACCTTTTGTACATCATGTTTATATAAAGTCAAGTCATCACCAGACACCAGTATTAAGCCAATTTATTTTTTACTTCCTGTTTAATTTAGTTTTGGGTAATTTAGTTCTAAGGTTAGATTTTTTTTATTGTTTATTAATTGAGTACATGTGTAGGCAGTTGCCTAACTGAAGAGCTGTGCTATGTGGTGACTCTTCTTGTCTTATTGTTTTGAATTGTGTGTTACTTTTATCTGTTTCTAGCTTTTTCACAAAGTCAGCCAACCTGTTGCTTGCAAAGGAACACCTTATCCAGGAGGTGGCAAAGACAGAGGGGAGGAGGGCTGTCAGTGCAGTGCCAGAGGAAAATGAGGCTGCAGCAGAACCAGTGAGCAAGGCACCACGTCATGAAGCATGTAGCAGCCTGGACATGGCCTTTGAGGAAATCTTACAAGAGAGGCAGTCACAGGGACGGTCCGTGAGTACCACATCAGCAGAAACTCAAGTGCAGACCTACCTCTCAGAAAAAAACACCCTTAAGAAAAGCGACCCACTTCAGTACTGGAAAGAACATGCTAATATGTTTCCCTCTATGGCTGCTGTTGCAACCCAGTATCTCAGTGCCCCCTCCAGCTCTGTGGACAGTGAGAGACTTTTTAGTGCTGTTGCAAACGTCCTTGATGAGAACAGAAACAGGCTCAAACCTAGGGCTGGGTACCGAGTTCGATACTTTTTAGGTACCGACCGAATTGCCTCGATACTATCGAGTATCGAAAAATGACTTGTTTTTCGGTACCAGATTTCGATACCTAAGGTATGCTCAAACAAATACATATGAAATGCACAACGACACGCCTAAAGTCGCTCACGCACATACACGCAAACTCTACACACACGAGACGCGCGGAACTCTGCGCACATACTCATATGAGACGCATGCACACAACTGTCCACGCACACATTCTCATATGAGACGCGAGCCACACACACAAACTCGCGCACATACTCAATGAGACGCGAGCACACACACTCACAATACCTTAAAGATGTGGAAAAGCCGATCAAAAGTGTGGCTACATTTCTCCATTCTCGATGCCAAGCGTGCGATGCAGTATTTGCGGTAAAATAATTGCTGCAAAGACGGTACCGCGACAGATATGATGAAGCCCTTGACAGTGCACGGAGTAAACATAAGAGCAGAAAGTTGCTCCGTCTTCGACTGGTAATTGAAGAGATACCTGTTGATCACTCTGACAGTGTTCATATTGCAATAATGACCTACTGAATGTACACTGCCGTTCAAAAATGTGTTCGTCAGAATTTTTTTTCATTAAGGATGCATTAAAGTTATCAAAAATGACCTTAAATCATGTGTAATGTTACTAAAGATTTCTGTTTCAAATAAATGCTGTTCTTTTGAATTTTTTTATTCATCAAAGAATCATGAAAAAATGTATCAATATGTTTTCATATTTCTGAAGGATCATGTGACACTGAAGTAATGATTATGAAAATTCAGCTTTGACAACACAGGAATAAATTACATTTTGAAATATATTCAAATACTATTTTAAATTGTAATACTATTCCACAATATTACAAGTTTTCCTGTATTTTTGATCAAACAAATTCAGGTTTGGTGAGCATGAGCTCTTTATAAAAAAATATTTTGTTCCTTTGTGCTTTTTTTTGTTCCTTTCTGGACTGACTAAGGAGCATGAGTCAAACTGAAAAAATAAAACCAAAGTTTTTCTGAGGTAATGTGTTATGTAATCTTGTTCAAATGGATTTCATAAAATTGGTATCGAAAAAAGTATCGTTCAGGAACCGGTATCGAAATCAAGGTATCGGTATCGAAATTTTTTAAATGATACTCAGCCCTACTCAAACCTGACAAGGTAGAGATGTTAGTTTTCATTAAGAAAAACATACATTTCCTTCTGTGAAACCTACTACTGTGATGAAGTAAGAGTTAGGAGTGCAGTTCCTAAAAACACATTATAGCTTTGCAAACACTGTGGCACTTTTATTTGTTTACATGCCTGCCGGGTATTTTAAGTTGAGGTGCTATTTGTTTTTATATTAGACTTTTTTTTTATATTTACTGTTGCACTAAAGTCCAAAAGTGAAGAATTTATGTTATTTATTACTTGATTGTTCAAGCTACCTCACAGAAGTGCTCTGTTTGTTAACAGAGTTGTTGAATTTTAAAATAAGGTGAATTAAATAAAAAATAAGGAACATCCTGGATCTGTTTTTTCGCTCTTCTTTATTTTTTTTTAAATGTATTATAGAAGTATCGGATCGGGACTCTGTATCAGCAGATACTCAAAATCAAATGACTCGGACTCAGACTCGAGGGTAAAAAAACCTGATCGGGACATCCCTAGTTTCCACACAGAGTGGCAGGCGGTGGGTCTTTGACAGTGGAGGTAAGTAGTACAGTGGGTCTAGTGGTAGTAATGGGGCACTGGCTGGTTGATGGTGGTTTCACAAAACTGAGGTTTCTCAGTTTCTCCATGAAGAAAGGAACATTTGACCTTGGGAAATAAATGATAAATAAAACACTTTCACAAATCATTGGTGACTTGTAATTATTCCACAGTTCTGTTTACTTACCATTCTTCATCCTTTCAGCGATGTCCTTGGAAACCGTTAGCATGACAACATTACCTTTGCTGTCTGCCACATTAATGGTTACGTTGTCCATTTTGTTGTGTTACACAGGGTAATGCAGGTTCTTTATATATCCTAAGGAACCATGGGACCATAGCCAACACCTGTTCCATTCATTATTACTAATAGTTAGCAACAAATGCAATTACCATTTTAAGTCAACTTTCAGTTTTGGCTCAACTTTAATTAGCAGTGATTTCCATTGTTTTTATGATTTAGTGATTAAGTAACTTTATGTATTTTACACACTTTTGAGATGTGTGTATAAGTGGTGTTTTGGAAGGGTGTCTAGAGAACATATTGGATATAACTTTACAGAATGATAAAAGTATTCTATAAAAAACAATCCCTGATGAGTATGTGTTTTTCTTTAAGAAGGTTTCAGCAACAGGATTTACAGTACCCTCCAGCTGAGCTCTTTTTAACATTTGAGACAAAACACCATTCATATAAGAAAAGCACAATTCTGTTGGATTTATATTGTGATTTAGACCAACTCTTTGAAAGTGAACAGAATGTTGTCCTGTTGTTAAGTTGAAGATGCAGTTTGTTAACCACATGCAGGTGAAGAACACAGCAAAAGAAACTAGAGAATATGAAGAAACCATATCAACAAATGGAGGAACATAATGTATTATGCATTATTTGTATAGGAGCCTACAATTATGACCACATTAGACTGTATGTTTTTAAGATTAACATTTTGAGTTATTCTTAAAAAATGCTAATTTGAATAGGTTATGCAGCTGAATACTGTACAAGGTCTGTATCAAAAAGAAAGTCATACAAAATAAACATACACAAAACCTATATTAACAATATGAAACAAATATTAAAGTAAATACAATAAAATGTATTGAACTGTTTTAAAAGTCCATTATTGAGAATTTCTGGAACTGAAGTCGTCGCAATAAACTTGAAACGCACGTCATCGGTGTCGTCAATGAATCCGGCCAAACGTGGATCAGTTGTGTCGTCATCAGAACCTGTGCAGCCGCTCTTGAGAAGCTGTGCTGGCTGAGTTCTCCTTGAGTGAGCACAGCTGGCCACTCCTCCTCTCACACACACACTGAGTGAGCACAGCTGGCCACTCCCCCTCTCTCTCACACACACACACACACACACACACACACTGAGTGAGCACAGCGCAGGACCAGAGACAGAGAGGGTCGAAGAAAGCAGCGGAGCTTAAGTAGCGTTTTCTGGGAGTTCACTTTGCACTGCTCTCTGAATCGTTGCGCTTATTCATTTGTGGATGTTAACTGAATCTGTAAGTCAGCTATGCTGTTTACTTCTGAATATTATATTTCATTCTGGTGCGCTTAATGTTTCGCTACTGAGTAATAGTAGCCTATGCTATTCACCAACTAACATATCCTATTCAATGCGTTCACAGTTTCTTTCACGGCCATCATTTGTAGTAGCCTATTCACAAACTGTTTGCTCAAGCGTAGCGTTTTCTCGGAGGTCACTGTGTAGCCTGCTCCCTCAATCGTGTAGTTCAGTTTTCCATATTTATTGCATGTCATTATGTCAGTATCAGTATTTGCTAGACCAGGGCAGAGCAGGCGGCCATGGCGGAGACGTCCCTCCATCCAGTTTTCTTGGGCGGAATAATGGGCTTAGCCTCGAGGACAGGCTCAGGGATAGGCTTTGAGGGCTCAGGTGTCCAGTCCATACCAGAAGACAGTTTTTAAAATGTCATCGGTCCAGCTTACCCCATGAGAGAGCTCCAGCAACATATTCCTCGATCTGACGGCCATCTTGGAAACAGGTCAGTAGATAATTGGTTGACGTGAGATGGGTGCGGGAAATAACCATTTTTAGTCTCATGGTCGGTTATACTGTGACGTTTAGGTACTCTAAGGACGATGGAGACAACGGAGATCCAAAATAATATGAGGATTTATTCAAAAACAAATGATAAGCCAAGATATGAAACAGTGAGACAAACAATAACCGACCAACATTGAACAAGGAGGAACTTAAATACACAGATGAATTAGTGAAGACAAGGTGACAACAGCTGAAGCCGGTGTTGGGCTCGTGGGAGTGAGGTAGAGCAGTAGAGCTGGGACCAGCCCGCTCTTATCGGCTCCAGCCACCCCTCCTAAGATGCAGCAGAGCGCTCCCTGGGCCAGCTCTATCCCTGCATCCATCTCTGCCTCCTCCTGGGCTTCTTTGTTAGAGTCATCCCGGTGTTTCATCAGTACCGCCACAACCACGATGATGAGCACAAACTGGGCCGTGGGCACAAAGCTCACAAAGTACATAGGAGAGATGAACTGCAGGCTGGGATTACAGGTGTATTTATCCTGCGGGCTTTCTCCAAGAGTGTCCTACAACAGTGAGAGAGAGTTACCATAAAGATATTTAAACTTCACAGTTAGTATGTTCATTTGACTAGACAAATCAGGTTCATCAATACTTGATCCCACTTCTTTTAGAAATACTTTTGTTGGGAGTAAAATAGTTGCACTGTAATAAGATCATTTTCTTAATCTGCAATTTTGTCTTGTTCTCCAGTAAAAATATCTGAACATCCTTAAAATACAATAATAATTTTTACTACCGTTTTTATTTTATGCTGGAAAACAAGACAATTTGGAAAGTAGACAGAGGCGAAGCGCCGCCTTCCACGCGTTTTAGACGCAATATGTGAACGGCCCTTTAAGTTCATTTTTATGTTCTATCTGAAATGTCAATAACTTTGTTTCAATAGGATTGTGCACTGAACACTTGACAGATTATATTAGATTACATCAAACAATGAGCACTAAATATTTGCTTTTATTTCATTTAAATTGATCATGGCTTCGATCTCCTACAGATTGCTGGTAACCAGAACTTTGAGCTGCATGTAGCATGAGCTACAGGAACAAATCCCAGACTGCCAGGTTCATTTTTATTTATTCTGATGCATAAACTCTCTCTACTTCTTTCCTGCAAAGCTGCAGTAACAGAGTCGCCCGCAGTAATTTCGCTTGGCCACTCGGGGAGGTGAAGGCTTCTCTGCAGGCATGTAGGAACTCAGGTTGTAATTGAAAGCTCTGATTATTGTGCTCTAGCTGCCAGGAAACCACTGCAAGCCTCCATCAGTCGTAAAACTAACTGTGTGTGTGCCTAATGGGGGAACTGTCACCCTCCATCAAGAACACACTCTGCTGTGTGTGGGGTGCTATGCATCGATATCGTGCCAGTGTGTTGTGCTTTACTACTGCACTGAATCTGCTGAGCTGGTAGGTCCTCCGTAACACACCATATAAACGACAGGTTAGAGGGAGAGCAGATGAAAGGCGGCAGGTTCTCTTTACACAGGAAGATAAGAATTCATTCCTCAAAGACAAGTGTATTAGAGACGAGAAAGACACAAGAGCACGAGAGAGAAACAATGATGAAAGAGGCTATAATGAATTAATGTACAAACCAAAAGGAGATCAAGAAAAGTGCGGAAAAGAAGTGAGAACAGATTGTGACGCTGAAGACATATTAAGCCACTAGCTCAAAGGACTTTTTATAACAGCCTATGCTGGAGTCTTTACTGCGGCGATGCATTAGAAACCAGGGCCGTAGCTAGTCAATCCTGGCCCTCCACTCATATCATGTACGGTATAAGACATAGACATGGAGGCCCACATCTGGTGCCATGTAACCTAATAGGGATTTCTTACGCAATAACAATATAAATGTTGTTTTATATAGAAATTGCTTTTACCCATTTAATATACATTTTTATACAAAGTTGATCAAGCAATCATCCCAGACAAAGTAATCAAATAAAAACAAAAGACAAGAATTGGGTTCCTCTGCTATAATTAATAACCATCGGACTAAACCATTTTTATGGAGTGGAGAGAGAGGAGATATTTGGAAAACTTCTTTTACTAAAGTGAATGTTTTTGTTGTTTTCATTAAAATCTCGGGCGTATAAGCTGACACTGTAATATATTCTATTACATCCAGTATATATTCTATTACTAATATATTCTACTATAGCATAACTACTGGTTTTAGTTGGCCCTATGATTGTCACCACCTTTCACCCTACCAGTGACAGCCCTGTACTTGTGAATGTGTCTCTGAAGTGCTGGTCATATCATCCACAATTGGTTCTCAATTGGTTCTCTTCATATCTCACTAACAGAACTTTTTCAGTAATGCTTAATGACTTTTCCTCCTCAGCTGCCCCCCTGTCATCCGGTGTCCCTCAAGGATCCATTCTCGGTCCTATTCTGTTTTCACTTTATATGCTGCCACTTGGTCAACTTATCTCCAATCACAACGTTCAATTTCATTTCTATGCAGACGACCTCCAGATCTACCTTCCTGTGATTCTGAGCAATCGTTCTGCGCTGGACCCTCTCCATAACTGCCTTAAGGACATCAAACAGTGCTTTCGCAGAATTTCCTTCATCTGAATGAAGGAAAGACTGAGACATCCTGTTCAGCCCAGACTCACCCAACAGTTCTCTCAGTTTTGGTCCTCTAACACCTCAGTTTGCACCCACTGTGCGTAACCTGGGTGTTATTTTTGACAAAAGTTTGCAGTATGACAAACAGATTAGTGCAGTTGTGAGGGCGAGCTTTTACCAGCTAAGGCTCCTCAGTAAGGTAAAACCATTCTTGTCAAGAGCTGACCTTGAAAAAGCCATTCATGCCTTCATCAGCTCGAGGATAGACTACTGCAATGCCCTCTACACTGGACTTAATCAATCACTCCTCAATCGGCTTCAACTGGTACAAAACGCGGCAGCACGCCTTCTCTGCAACACCTCCAAACGCTCACACATCACCCCAGTCCTCCGCTCGCTCCACTGGCTCCCGGTGCCGTTTAGGGTGGAGTATAAGATCCTGCTGTTTGTGTTCAAGGCCATCAATGGTCTGGCCCCGGCCTACCTCGCCGAATTAGTAACGGTCTACCAACCAGCCAGAACTCTGCGCTCCTCTGAACACACCTCTCTGGTCATTCCCAAGTTCAGATATAAAAAGTTTGGAGGCCGGTCATTTGCCGTCCAGGGCCCAAAGCTGTGGAACGCACTTCAAGCACACCTACGAAGCATCACCGTGTTGAGTGTTTTCAAATCACAGTTGAAAACACATATATTCAGACAAGCTTTTAACACGTAGCTTCCGATTCAACTGCAATTTTTATGTACATTTATGTTTTTATATATTGTTGTCTATTGATGTTTTTACTGGAAAGCGCCTTGTGCACCTTCTGGCTGTTGTAAGGCGCTCTACAAATAAAATTTGATTGATTGATTGATCCACAAGCAATCTGTCAGCTTCTTCTGTCGAGTACTCTGCACTCAAATGGGTACTTTTAACCCCCTGAGGTCGGAGGTATCGCCGGCGATACCAGCTCGCTTTTTTTTAATCAGTGTAAAAGAAACTCATAAATACTCAGTTGACTTTGATTTTACATAGGAGTTTCATACATCAATCGATTCTGTTAAATGTGTATTATTTTTGTGTATACTCACAATAAAAACAAAGTGTTGTGCTTATTGCCAAATAAAGAAAAATAAACACGAAGCGAGTTCTGCCTTCTCTCTGCCAGTGAAGTCCATTCCGAAACGCGTCCGAAAATAAATCATAACTCAGCGAATACTTCTCACACAGGCATGTGAGTTATGTCTTTATGAAGCTTGAAATCTCTTCTTTTAAATGAAGTAATTTATATAAAACACAAATGTTTTCAACTCATGTAATCCGTTTGAAAGCAAGGAGAGGTAACGTTTTTTCCTTCTGCCTAATTATCTCTATAATCAGCTGCGGGCGCACCGCCCCCGGCGCGATTCACATGTAAATAGTTTAGGTGATCTAGTATGCATCGCATACGCCCCCCCCGATCAATGCCATAAAAACACAGTTTCTATCAGACTTACTGATAGTTCATCGCGTTTTGAGTATGGCACGCTTCTCCGGTAATAAAGACGCCCTTCAGATGATTCTGGACAGCGAGGAAGAATGCACGATACCGAGTTGTTTTCTCAGAGGAAGATTGTACCTCAGACTACGAACGGCAGCATATTGAAGAGCGAATTCCGCCGAGGACACAATTTCGGAGTAAGTTTTAATTAAAAGTCTTTTGTCTTTTATTTTTCGTGTTCGCATTTATGAGGAAAAAAACAATATTACGTGACAGTTCTCCATTATCGACGCGCGCGCTCTAAGCCCTAAAATACTTTCAAACATTCACAGAGACCTCAAAACAGAAAGTACAAATCCTTTCTTTAAAACGAATTTCGTTTTGTATCAATTGTATCTTAATTTTAATAATTTTTTCATTAACAAATTTCCTGGATTTAAAGTAAATATAGGCTAGCAATCACAACATAAGGTCTGAACTGGAGATCATCATGAACCCCTTGCCTTCTTCCCTCACCTGTTTAAAAAAAAATTTAAAAATTCAGAAAGCTGGTTCTAAACAAAACCATCCAAAACAAAAAAACTATGTAGCCTAATAAATGTGCATTTCTCCGGTGCGTTCACAACGTTACAGTCAGGCGAAATATGAAAGACAACATTTTGTTGACTAGATTTAGGTACAGTTTTTACTGTAGAATATACTGCCACATCAAATAAGCTTTTGTTTAGCAATTTCTATATATAAAATACTATTTCTGTCAAAAATAAAGTCATCAACTAAGATGTTAGCTGTTCCAATGTTGGCTATATTCAAACTAATGAATACATAGATAAAATGTAGGCCTATAATAATTTTTTTTACAAAGAAAGAGTACACTGGAAATATTGTTGAAATTGTAATTATTGTTGTAATTGTAACCGTTTTAATAAAATAGCAAAACATATTCACAAGATAGATGTAAGCAAAATCTTAAATGGTCAATATAAGTCTTCTTCTAAATATATATTTTGTCCTTGCATTGTGGCTCAGTCACTGTGTCACACCTGAGTGAATGGCTCATCATTATGCAGAGTGGGTGGGACATTGTATTCTAAGGTGTAAACCACTCCTCGTTCACGCCCCCCTCGCATATTGGCTTTCCAAGCAAAACCTGTTTTACATCAATTTAAATCAATGTATAGTTTTATGTGAACGATAAAGCAAGACTATTTTCACATAATTTGGAAGAAAAAACTAAAGGCGACAACATCCATTAGTCAAAAGTCTTATTGACACATATTTATTATGAGTTTTGTGGTCATATTTCAGCAACTTTCATTTTTATTTTTTTCAATAACCACGCATAAACATTATTCTCTTAAAAATTAAAAAATATACATGCATGGTGATCACATATTTTGGTAGCCCTGTTTGTGCTATATAGAGTGAATTTACACATTTGCCATTAACATGTTTATAAATAACTGAAAAAAGCACAAATGTCAGAGCATGTCAGAACATCTCAAGGGCCCCAAAAACAGCTTGGTCCCCAGAGGGTTAAAGTGTTTCTGTATGGTGTGTGTTGTGTGTCACCGTTGTGTTGAAGAGTAGAGCCTGAGCTTCAGTCCAGGATGAGCAGAAAAACACAGATGAAATGCTGCATGTTGCTTTATTTAACTGACAGTAACTGTGTAGTTGCTGATGCAGTGACGTATAGTCACAACAAATCATGCATATAATTAACTGCGTGTTTTTCAGTAAAAAA
>FLSR01001117.1:101149-119948 GCA_900092035.1 Leuciscus waleckii
ATCTTTCTCAAGGCATCACCCAGCTGTATATTAACCACAGACACATCTCTGAAAGCTCTGATCTATCTCTCCCTGGATGCAGATCTGTCCTCTATGGGGGGTGTCTGGTGTCTGGGGTGTGTTTAGTCGTGGCCAACACAGCGTTTGCAGTGGCTATACGCCGTCGCCGGCTTCGCTGATCGATCTTCCACTGTTTTCTTCTCTTGACTTCTGCTTTCTGGAGACCGCTAAGATTGGTTTCACTATTCCTCTGTCCTTTTCTATTTTCTGTTGATATTTAACTGGCTTTTATTCTGTCCCTGTATTCCTGTGACTGCTTGGCCATCGACTTCGGCACCTTAAATATAAATATAGATATATAAAAATAAATATAGAGTGTACTGGAATGATGATATATAAAGTTCTCAGTCCAAAAGCACAAATATGTCATGAGAACATGCCAATAGCGCACACAAACGGCACATATCATGTCCAAAGCTACGCCTGTAACTTCTCAGAGGTGGACATGACATTTTAGCAGTTTTTCTGCAATATTAGCACTCCCTCATGTCAGGCTTAGCTACTTCTGGACTTAGCATGTTGTTTACTCATAATAACATACATACATTATTTTCATATTTATTGTACATAATTCAACCGAACTACAGCCAAGGTGGAAATGACACAATACAAATACTCTGTATAAAAGCTTGAGTTACCTTGATTTATTTTCTTGTGCTGAAGAGCACATCTTCAACTAATACGTCCTTTCCACTATTATTTCCATGGTTACCAAGTAAATAAAATATTTAAGGTGGATCTATTGAGGTGGATTTTGTTGAGGGAGGTGGAAAGACGGAAAACCTGGGGACAGACTTTTTTATTCCACAAATAGTTTAACATTGTGATATACATATGGAATTTCGATGGTGTGATATTATTTTATTTGTCCTTAAGACAAACATGTTAATTTTAAAATCGATCCTTTAATATAATTTTTTTTACATTCAGAGAGGGCCAGTCTGGGTTGGGGACAAGCATAAAACTGCAAAATCTGCTAATAAACAGTCTTGCAAAAGCATTTTTAAAAGAAAACAGGGGCAAGCTTTGGTGGTTACTGGGATGTTGGAGCATGAACTTCATAATGACGATGTATTTGGGCATTTGTCTGTTTATTTATTTACAAAAAGGCCAAGGACACAAAAGTGCCTGTAGGTGGAGAATCACCTTTATATACTGTATAATCAACCTTATGTAGCGGGACCTCAAGAGGAGAAACCTATGGGTCGTGAGTCGAGCTCTATGCCTGTAGTCAGTCATGGTTATATACTGTAATCAGCCTTAGATGAAACACAACATTCAAACTACACACACAAGCACACATTTTAATTACAAAATTATTTATTAGAGTGTGTTCTACAAGATACAGTTGCATATTTCACATATCAATAGTTTTCATTTTAAATCCTGCATCACCAGATTTCATTTTCATTTGTGACAATTTCTCTAAACTTTATCACAGTACTACTATGGTATACAACAGTTCTATTCTTAACCTACAAACATAAAACTTTCCTAAATGTCCAAGTGATTCTTATGCTTATCACTCTAAAAAATTATTCAGTGGCTTAGTAAATATCACATTAATAATTAACTTTATTAACTTAATCAAATCTCTGAATGTCATTTACTTTATAGTTTGAGTTGAACGTACCGAAATAATTGACTAAAAATCCAACAATTAATTTTGTCTGAAATTTACAGTTATATTAATTTTTTTTCACTAAAACAATTTAGTAAATAAATAACCAATTATTTATTTAAAATACACTTAGGCCTAATATATTTGTGAAATTTCCATCACAATATTTGAGAAGGATCATTAAACTGATCTGTTTCAGAACCACAAATATTACTTAATTCAAATCAATATTATTAATATTTAACACACATAAGAAATTGAGTAAGTTTCCTCAATTAAAACAATGCACCCCTCCCAGGTGTGTGTATGTTTTATTCTATCTGTATAATCATTACTGTGCTTTAAATCATTTTATTCAATGCAAAACAACATACAGAGACGCAATGTGACTCACCTTAAACGAGTTAAGCGAGTGTCCGTCTGTCTTTTCGCGTGATTGTAACGCCTTGCATAAAAAGCATATATATTCCTAAAGATAATGAATATAACTAATTTGGTTGATAAACTGTCCTCAAAACTGTGCACTGTGTGTTTATTGGCAGGTTATGGAGTCAGTCGCGTCGCAGTATCTCTCGGCTGTGAGTGACGCAGGACGGCGGTGTAAAGTTAGAGGTTCCCCCGCAGAGGCGAGTTCATCTCAGGCATGGGAACCAGCGCTGATCCGGTGGATCCTAGAGAACAGACCGGTTGATTACACTTGAATTACTTGAATGTTTAGGCCTAAATGTTTAATTTTTACTTTTAAAATGTTTGTTGCTTTTGTTGATGATAATGTTAATGTATGAGCAATCTAGTCAGGCTGATTGGATTAGCATATATGCGTTTGAATAGTTATTCTGATTGGATTGAGACTGGTAACACGCTGGAGTCTAGGGCGGTTCCTTAACCTGTATACTTAATTTACATGCTTTGTTCAACCTCAATGTAAATCCCTCCCCCTAAATGTATATAAAAGTGCAAGGCAACTTTCTTTAGATTAGACTTGATGATGAAGAACTACAGACTTGATGAACTACAGACATGGAAGAATAAATCTCTTCTGCTTATAAAATCCATCTCAAGTCTCCTGGTTTCTGCTTCGATGAAGGAATAAAAGTTTCCAACACCATTCATTAAAATGTATCAATACACTGTATCGAATTTGCATATTTATGTGTTCTTGTTGACTTTTACTATCCCATGGGGAAATTTTGTTGTAATGAGTTTCAACATGCGTACACAGAAAAAACAAATAATGTATATAAATATGAAAACACAAAAACACATGTTAAAAATTACAAACTCAATGACAAAAGCAGAAGCAATTCCCCACTCGTCACTGAGAGCCGCTCATTAAACTCTACAAAAAAGAAAGAAAAAGAAAAACCCACTATATTTCATTGAAACATTTTACTGCCTGTGACAGGAAAGATTTCCCCCCCAATTTGTCATCCTAAATCTCAGACCGGATGGTAATCTCTCGAACTCATTAAACTGAGCACGCCTATGGTCCGATAGGATCTTCATGGCTTTGCTGAGGAATCTGGTTTGGTAAATTAGGGCAACATGTAATGAAAAGAAAAGTGTAATAATGATATCGATTCTTTTAGACAAATATTAGGTAGGGTTACAGTAGATACATGTTAATAGATAGCCTAAAGGTTAAAAATAACAACTCAAATATAAATATAATGCGTTTTTTATTATAATACCCATTATGTGCAGTGCAATATAATGCATATACCCTACATCTAGATCATCAAATCATCATATTAGAGTGATTTCTGAAGGATCATGTGACACTGAAGACTGGAGTAATGATGCTGAAAATTCAGCTTTTCCATCACAGGAATAAATTACACTTTACTATATATACACTATATACACTTTACAGTTTTTAAATGATACGACTTTAAAATTAATCATATTTCACAATTTTATTGTTTTACTGTATTTTTGATCAAATAAATGCAGCCTTGGTGAGCAAAAGAGCAAAATAAAAATAAACATTTGCAAATATCGTACTGACTTTGTGTACTGCAAAACTAAATCAATATGAGGACCATAATGAGGTTAATTAAAGTGAATCTGAAGCTTACATCTCTAAGAGAGTAGTAAAGGAAAGCACAGGAGCTTCTGGAAAGATGTACTAAGTAAGAACAGTGTGGCAGGAGTGTGTGTCTGAGAAGCTCTTTAATCAGCTTCAGCGTTAATGACCTCACAGGGTCGAGAGAAAATCTTTTAATGAAAATCTTAGGCCCTGTCCCACATGGCACACTCCGGACTTGTGGACTTCCTCAGGGTCCACACTTTGGTGACGTCATGTAGTGCAGACCTATAGGGCCCTTGGCCTGAGTCCACGAGTCCAGACACGATCGTCACGCTGGAAATAGGAAGACGGTCTGGTTGTGTTTGGACAGGAGCTGCAGGTTCGGGGAATATGCTGCCTAATGTTGTTGTTGTATTGTGTTTGCGAGATGGTTTTCCATGCAGAGAAATCATATTTTTTGCGCTCCGACGTCATAGTAGAAGACGAGATTATTTTTCGTGCATACAAATGCTGATGTTATGCACGGAGGAAAGGTAAGGAAATAAAAGTTATTGCTTTGTAGCTAAACGTTATAACTTGTCAAAAGTCTTAAGTGCATTAAGTCATTTTATTCTTTGATTTACAGATCAGCCATTTGATTAGATATACGGGATTAAACCGAGCTATGCCGGTGCTTCACATTTATTTCGATGCAGAAAGAGACACGCGTCCTGACTAGCGTCTCAACAGACAATCAAGCAATGGTCTTATTCAGATTCTTCTGGAAATGACACCCCTTGTGGAAAAGAAGTGTACTTAATTGTATTGAAAGCGTACTTTTTGTGTGCTTCAAATAATAAAAGTATACTTTTAAAAAGTGCACTTGCAGATAATATAATATAATTAAAATTAAAGACCACTTAAGTGTACTTAAATGGAATACACTTTAATGACAATATTCTTAACACACTTAAGTGTACTTTTTAAAAATGCACATTATATAATGTCTAATTATTTATATTTAAAGAAAGAACACTTTCATGATAATATTTCTAAACACACTTAAGTGCATGTTTTAAAAAATTCACTTTTTAATAATGTCTAAGTTTTACTTAAACATACATTTTAAATAATTATGATTTTATAGTGTTTTAAAGTTAAATAATTATGATTTTATAGTGTTTTAAAGTTATTAAAGTTATAAGTTATTAAAGGAAATTTATTTTGATGTCTTGACTAACATACTAAATAAAATGAGAATTTTAATGGAAAACATGGAAAATAATTGATTTTAATTACAACTCAGGTGTGTTGTCCAAAAATAATTTATTAATGTATTTTAAATGTGTTAGTCTATAATATATACTGTGTGTATAATATATTTTTCTAATACATTTGCTTATACATTATAATCAAGTACAACATATTGTTGACATTTTTGTCCGTTCTGTATAATATTTGACAATAAAATTTAATTTATGAGAGGAGTCTTAGCATAATAGTAATGTGTTGTACTTTACAACTGTGAACAGAATACTTTCAATAGCATTATGTTGTTCTAAGTCAATTAAACACACTTTAATTGTAATCAGACTAACTACACTGAACACAAATATTGACTTTTAGTTAGGTGAAAGAGTCAAGTTTTGTGAACGTACAGAGCAGGGGCGTAGCCACGGGTGTGCCAGGGTGTGCCGGTGCCACCCACAGTGGCAGCTGGCACACCTAAAAATGGATGCAGAATTGTTTTTTATAGTCTCAATAAAAAATGTTTTACTAAACTTGGGCTATTGTTGTTTACCTAGCATATATATTTTTTTAAATCAACCCTTTCACGCGTAAGTCAAAAATATTTTAACTGACCCCTTGTTTCCATGGCGACGCGTCATGGTTGTCACGTGACACACCGCAGCCACAATAACTATACTAACAGATGTATCGCTATTCGTTTTATTTCCTTTTTCCTTTTTTATTAAAAACATTCACAAACTTGCTTACCATGTCAACTATCTGATATTCCGATTCTTCGTTTAAAAACCTTTATCAATTATCTTGATCTATAACGAGATGAGCGCTGCAGTTCAGAGTCATGTCAGCCGGATTTACAGTACCTGAATTCCACAGTTTCTCCCGAAATACATGAAAGTAAGTGGCTGTTGAACTGGGAGAAGAATAGAGTAAACTTTATAGTTCCGCTATGTGTGTCTGATATATGAATAAAACATGTCGGCAAATTACATTTGAATAGATTGTTTTTGCTGCTTCCATAGACATCAGTGTGTATTTTACAAACTACAGATGTATTGTTTTACAAGTACTTATGTGTATTTAAATGTCTGAAACATAAAATAAACATGATGTAGTTGAAAACATAGTAGTTGTGATATATGACAAGCGCAGAGCGCATCCGTCTCTGGCTCAGCGCCAACCAACGCGCGAAAGCAGTTTGAATCTGGCAGTTCTGTGACGTCACTGAACATTCTAACTCATACTCTCAGGGGCACAGAAATAAGAATCCAATATATGGTGCCATAACGCTCAAATGTTCAAATGTAATTTACAGTTTAAATTATTTTCGTTAAAAAAATATCTGCCGACATTCGGACTGCCAACCAATCAGCAAACAGCAGCTGACTGTGACCCCAGCAGCACCCCAGAGATGTTTGCCGCACATATAAACAGATAATTTTTTCAGGCACTATGTTATGACTAAATTATTGCCAATCCTGAGTGTAATGTATAGTTATATTTGATATAGTTTTATGGTTATGTGGGGCATGGTTATATGGTTATGGTTAATAATTTTGCACAGTAATCTGACAACGTGGCACACCCAGATTTTCAGATGCACACCCAGAGTCTCTTTTCTGGCTACGCTACTGGTACAGAGTCTAACACAGTGAGTTAGAACAACTTGAACTTCAACAGAAAAGCTGAAATAACCCTTTTATATACTGTCTATGAAAATAACATTTAACCATGCATGAAATATACAAACATGTTTAATGCGCATGCGCCAGAAATACTACGTCATGATGACGCACTACTTCACTAGAGTTTGAAAAATGCGATATCTATCTTTGATAGAGAAATTAAAATCTCCCAGTTGGCTGATGACACAACTCTCTTTTTAAAAGATAAGAGTCAATTAACCAAGGCTATAAATGTAATTGAGCAGTTTTCATGTGCTTCTGGATTGAAACTGAATATGTCCAAGTGTGAGATAATGATGCTCTATAAAAGTGACGATTCTTCAATCGATGGTATCTCTGTTAAAGAGACCGTAAGGTATCTTGGTATTTATTTAACAAAAAATGTAACAGCTCGACAACAGCTTCATTTTTCTGGACGGGTCAAGAAAACCAAAAACATCTTTAATCTTTCAAACAAAATTTTTCTAAACTTCATATGGAAAAACAAACTTCACAAGCTCAAAAAAAAGCCCCAGTCCTTTCAAATTGTCGATAAAGATTTTAGTGATACAGTGAACACTTTTCGGATAAATTGGATCAAAAAATGCTTAAATCCTAATTCTATATGTTTTTTTTTTTAGCCCGAATCATATCTTTACCAAAATTGGTGGCCTCCCCTTTATATTGAAATGTAACTACATGCCGAAAAGATTGCCAGTTGCACTTTCAAATTTCATAAGCAGGCTTTCTTGCTGGGAAGTTATGCTACACCCACAATTTTTCACCTCATAAAACCTTCCTATGGAACAACTCTAATATAAGGATTAGGAATAAATCTGTTCTTCTCTCTACATGGTTAAACAGGAATATAATTGGAATTCTCTCAATTTTTTATCTTATGAAGAATTTATGTCTGTTCATAATTTCCCTTTACCATTTAAAGAATAATATAATGCAGTGCTTAAAGCAATTCCTTCTGGTCTAAGTCAGCTTGTTAAATGTTATCTAACCTTTAGTAAGAGTGTCACCAAAGAACCTGATTTGATCTTAGATAGTAAGAAATGTAATAATAAGCATATTTATACCAAGTATATTCGACATATTTTTCAGAGTAAAAAATATAATGTTGCTAAAGGCAAATTTTATTGGGCCTCTTTTATTGAACTTATAGACTGGAAGGAAGCCTGGTTGTTACCTCATAAGTATTGTATTTCAAATAAGACTAAGGAAGTTCATTTTAAGATCTTACATAAAATATACCCAGTGAATGATACTGTTGCAAAATATATGGATGTTGACAGTTCTTGCTCATTTTGTGGGAATAAGGATGAAACACTGATCCATTTATTTTTCCAATGTGAAAAAACTCAAAACTTCTGGAATAGGTTATATCTTCATATTGGCAAGCACCTTCTTCCAAATCCTTTCAATTAAATGATATAATCTGTTACTATAAAGAAGATAAAGCTAGTACTTCAATTAATTTACATTGTAAATTTTTTTAATTTTGTTTGGAATTTTTTTTATTCACAAGCAAACATTCTCTAAATGGTCTCTAAGGTTGATTTAAAACAAGAAAAGTGACAGATTCTTGAAATATTATGATGATATTTTTGACAAAACCACTGATGTTTCCTCTGTGTATGTCTTTTATTTTATTTATTTTATTTTTATATGTGAAGCTTTACATATAGTTGATACAATTTAATTCCGTAGAAGTTCTATTTTTCTGTCCTATATATCTGCTTGTTATCTGATATATATGCAATAAAAATAAAATAAAAAGTTTGAAAAATGTGCTGTTATGTTTCTGTAATCGCGATGCGTGAGGAAACGGAAACTTCCCAACCCAATCAAGAAGAGAACAAAAGGAGCGCCATGTTTGGGTGTTTGCAGATGAGACATTATACTGCAAATAATCAGTCAAGTAAGTATATCTTGATGCTTTTGTGACACCCCAAAGCATGTGCACATTTTGGAAAGTTATTATACATTAAGCAGAAATTTATTTTTTATTTACTGCATGTGAATTGTAAGAAATGTGGGACTTGAAAGTAAATCATTACAGGATTAGTGTAAGAACAGTCTGTTGTTATGAGAAACCGGGACTCTTATTATGAAAGCTGAAAGGAGGACTCTTACGTTATATAGGAGCTGTGTGCGCCTGCGCCCTCACATCTGCTCTCTGCTGAGGATCTGGTGTGACGTGACACAGTGGCTCCTGACTCATAAATTTTTTTCCTGTTATTTTGCAGGTTTGTTACAACAACGTGATAATATGCACACGAGATCTGTAATGCAAGTAAATGCCGCAGATATTTCGAGTAATGACGTTCGGGGTTGTGAATATGTCGATATGAGACTGTCCGCCATTTCGTGAACGCTGTAACACGAGGTGATTGTGGAATGCGTTTAATTCGATTCAAAATGACTCCAGTTACAAGGTTATAGTGTTCATTATGAGTTTACTTTAAAATTATGTTTGGTTTATTAAGTTATACATATAAAGATCGGATGCACTTTCTCAGTCAGATGTTTCATACATTCAGCTGATGTAATACTGTGTTATTTCCTGCCGCTGTAGAAAGAAAAACTAATGTTAAATATGTATGGTTTACATATGTTTATAAGGATCTTATCCCTTACATGTTCAGTCATTTGTAATTGTGTTAACGTTATGCATAAAATATTCTATTAAGTCATTTGAGTAGATGTACAAGAGTCTGTACAAAATTTAGTTTTGTGGGAAAGTGTAAATGTGAAATTTGTGTTTCTTTTGAATAATATGAAAGAAAAAAAAGAAAGAAACCTGACACTTGTATAATACAAATAAGAGAAAAAGAAATATACTTTAATGCTTTATTATAATAAACTAAATTTATTACTAAATAAAAAGAGAACATATACATTTATTGCTAAAATGATTAACAATTTGCAGATACTGCAAGGTGTATATAAACTGTATATCTCTTTAATTAATTTGAGCCAAATATAATAATGGACTGGATCTGTTTTAGAAACAAATGTTTTCCTTCTGTTTTTTTTCTTTTTTCTTTTCCCTCAAGGTATTTTTCCTGACTTTCCTGCCTCTCTGGAACATATCCATTCACATAACTGTAGCCATGATAGAATTATTTTATGCCGTAGACATAACCTCTTCACATTAAGACAAACAGGTGAACTAGAGTATCTGTATTAGCCTATCTGACATACATTTGACAGTAATATATTATTTAGCCACAGCCACAAATGACTCCGGAGAGCTTCTGGGACATTGACATAAACAGCACTTTCCAACAACTTCAACACATTTGGTGACAAATGATTTTGGTTTTCTTGTTTTTTTGCCTTTTGGATTTCTTCAGTTTTTGTTTTGTTTTTAGACAAACTTCTATTCACTGTAATGCTGGAGCATTTTGTCCTGTTTAATGTTGGTGCTATGTAAAGGTTTAAGGGCTAAAATTAAGGTTCAGTAACACTTTAATATGTATTAGCTAACATGATCTAACAATAAGCTTTTTATTAAACAGTATTTATTCATCTTTGTTAATATTAGTTAATTAAAATATAGTTTGTTAAAGTTAGTTTATACAATGTATAGTCATTGTTCATGTGAGTTCACAGTGCATTAACTAATTTTAATACACAAATTTGAATATAATAATGCATTATTAAATTTTGAAATTAACATTGACTAATAAATGCTTAAAGTATTATTCATTCTTAGTTCATGTTAACTGAAGTAGTTAACTAATATACCTTTTTGTAAGCATTACCCGTTTGAATCTTAGTGTTGTAAAGGAAGATATTTTGGAAAATGTCTTTTTTTTTTCCCTACTGTGGAAGTCAATGGGACCAGTTAACTGGCTGGTTACTGACATTCTTCGAAATATCTTCCTTTGTGTTCAGCAGAAGAAATAAATTCATACAGGTTTGAAACAACTTGAGGGTGAGTATATGATGACAGAATTTTTATTTTAAAGTGAACTATCCCTTAAAGTGTTGTAACTGTTTATGTATAGTGTTTCTTGGGTTTTTCTTGTGCATCAACAAAGGTTTTTATATTTATTTTAGAGATTTTCTCAGTAAATGTGGAAGTTTTTAAATTGAATTTGTGTTGATTGTAACTAGGTTAAGATTTTTTTATTCAAATTTTAAATAAATTGCAACTTTATTTTTTTTTTTATTACAAATGTATTTAATTATATAATAGTGTACATGTATATTACAATATTTAATATTTAATGTAATATTTTAGTTCACATTAATTGCTTGTCAGTATATTTGGAAGTACACTTTTACCATATTTCAAAGTTCATATAAATATGTGGGTCAATGACGTATAAGGATTTTCGACAGGCCAATTTTAAAATACAAAAAATAATATCTGTTGCAATTGTTCAAACAGGGATGTTGTGTACAACTAAATTAATTAAAAAAATGTAATTTAAGTGATTTGTGTTTTTTCATCTAGATGAATTGTCCGTAGCCTTAAAAAATTTAATGTGGTGCGACCGTGATTTATCTTAAAATTAATTTCCTTAACATGCTTAATTTTTTTTACAAGCTCTTAGTTATTAAAGTGTTTAGAAACCAAGTATTTGCATTTCTTTTGAGTTATATAATTTCTGAGTTGCCTTCTTAAATCTAGTTGACAGACTTTTCCTGTAAATCACATAAAACTGATAGAAATGTTTTAAAAATATAATTTACTAAAGCATACTGTATCAGTGATTCATATTTCAGCCACAGAAATAAGATATTTTATTTTAAATTTAATACAGTGATTGCTTTTATTGGTCGCACCACATGATAAGTGGTCGCTCCAAATGACACGAAGACCTTATATAGTTAAAAATCTATTTAAAGAGATCAATGAACAATACATTTTATACAAATTTTTTTATTTAAACCAGATTTTATACAAATTTCACAGAATTTTCCTGAACATAAACATTTTATAAACTCACTTTTATAAAAAAAAATCACTTCACAAACACAAGTGCACCATTTAATTTAACTTGACTTAGAATTTCTTTCTAACAAATAATAATGTTATAGATCATGTGACACTGAAGACTGGAGTAATGATGCTGAAAATTCAGCTTTGATCACAGGAATAAATTACAGTTTACTAGATATTCACATAGAAAACATATTTAAACTAATAATATTTCACTCTTCTCCTATCAAGGTTCTCTGCTCTTGCTGCAGGGTCAGGATTTTTTCGCATGGCAGTGGCATCTGGAAAATAGATTAAATAGTTTTAAACAAATAAATAGGCAATAATAAATACACTACTAATAAATGCATTATTGTACAAAGAGTAAACAAACTGTCTGAAATATATAAAAATATATCCCAAATTGCATAAAAATCTATTCCAAATGATACTAATGTCAAGTACTTCTTTTATATAAACCATCAATTAAATATAAAAGCATAAAACTGCCAATCTAGGATATATATCTATCATGGAAAACAGTCTGCAGTGGTCGCACCACATGATATTTTCAACTTCAGTAAAAATTTACAGGCACAGAATTGGCCACCTAAACAAAACAAGCTAGCTTGCTAAAAAAGGTCACTATGAACATTTTTATAAAATATATATTTGTAGAAATAACTTTAATATACATTTTTTTTTTGAGGTCATACCACATGACATCCAAATGTGGCAACTACATACCATTACTTACAAAGGTTTAATTTTTTTCCAATTTGAGAGAATTACAAACCTGCTTGCTGCTTCAATTTGAGAGAATTACAAACCTGGGGCACGTTCAAGTTCAAAATGGTGCGCAACGTTTTGCTACGGTTTCCGGGTTGAACGTCATGTTTACTGGAAGCGGCGTGCACCGGTGTGCAACTGGGTTTGAGATACGTTTTCTCTAGTTTGGTGGGTGTGTCAGAACTGCAGTCCAATCAGCAGCAACATGTATATAAAGCATGCGGTATTAAAGTGAACTCGCACAATGGGTTCAAGGAAAGTAATTTACACATGTGTTGAATGCAGCTTGGTATACGCAACCACTGAGGATATTAGAAGACATGTTTGTCATAAGTTTTATTGTAAAAATATAGGATATCAACATAATGATGTAGTTGTTTGTATTTTTAGCTTCATTGCAAGTGTTTGACATTTGGTATAGAAATAAACAATGGCAATACGCTGATTTCACGCAGCCGCCATTTTGAAATCGAAAGTGAGGCTCCGGTGGGAAGAACCCCGGAAGTAACGATAAACAACAATGCCTTGGATTACCAACCTGAAGCTGCTGCCGCGATTTACACTATTGGAGTTAATATCCATATAGGATATGTATATAGTTCATTCCTGCTTCATTTTTTACATTCTGAATTATATATAAAAAAATAATTTTATTTATAAATGAATTTCACTGTATATAGTCTAAAGTATTAAAGAAATGTATGTACATTTTTAGAATTGACACAACATCATTAAACACAACAATACGCCATCGCATTCACGACTCTCCTGTGATTAAAGGCGACACTTCCGGTTTTCTTCCCACCGGAGCCTCGCTTTCGATTTCAAAATAACGGCTGCGTGAAATCAGCGTATTAAGTGCTTTTCCTAAAAATGAGAAAGAAAATACAGGGTATTAAAACAGTAAATAGATGCGTTTTAGTCTGAATTAGGTAAGATGTGTGCTTCAGTTTCAGCAATCCCTTCACTCGACTGGGATGTTCTCTTTTGTTCTGGGCGGCAAGTGCAGTAACTGTAACATCGGGCATATTTTGTATTATTAAACACATATTTATACCAACTTCATCAGGCTAAGAATGGCCTTCTCAGCTGCCGTAGTTGCAACGTTTCTGTTTAAAAGACGTTGAAAGCAGCCGTTCTTGCTGCTTCCATGGGTCCTTGGTAAATTGATTTATGATGTAACTTCCTGTGTTTGAATAGTTTTCAACATAAAAGTCCCAAAATGGTAGTTCCTTGATGGTCGCACCACATGATATTTCGTAAAGGACATCATCGGACAAAGTTTGTTTGTATATTATGATGGAAATATAAATACAAATGCTTTGAATATTTTTTAAAGGATTACAAAAATGTTTGGAATAATGCCAAATACTGCAGAAAATAAATTTGAATAAATTCAGAGTAATTTTAAAGACGTTTTCAAAACAGAAGTTATGGCCGGACGGTCGCAACACATGATGTTTTGACACTTTAAATAACAAAAAAAATAACAAATAAGTAAAGGTTTTTTAAAAGTTAAAGTGAGTACCAACAAGTAAAGGTTTTTGAAAAGTTAAAGCGAGTACATACTGTATATTTGTAGTACCTCTCCCATGTATCTTTTTATGCATTTAAAAGTGGACTGAACATGACGTCAGTCCACTTTTTGCCTGAAAAAATGCAATCGCACAGAAAATGTAGGCGTCACGTCATTGACCCATGTATTAAAGTCCCACTCAAGTTGTTACATGATTTATTGTAATTACATTACATGATTGGTGCCATGCTGCAGTGACCTTCACTCTTAATTTCAACTAATTGCATTTAATATGAACTTAAATAAAATACAAATAAAATGCACTTAAGTGTGAATTAAATAATGTTTCACCGCTTAAGTGTATTGTTAACTGACATTAAAGTACATTTTAGTTCACATCCATTTTAAAGACACTAGAAGCAATTATGAAAGTAAATATAAAGTTGTATTAAAGTCCCACTTAAGAAATCACTCTTAATGACAACTTATTGCATTTGATTTCAACTTAATATGAAAACGCCGAAAACATTGCATTTAAGTCACACTTGAGTGTATACATTTAAAGTATATTATTTGTATAATAAGTAAACTTTATAAAAGTACACTAAAGTGCACTTTTTTTTTTTTCACAAGCGACAGCAGGACCATGGATGAGGACAGCACTTGGAAGTGCTTGTTTTTGTGTACTGGCTTGCACACGCATTGTCCTACAGAGTTACATCACGGACATTTTCTATTCCAAAATCTACTGTGTGCAGAATTGTGCATAAAATTGCCTGTCAAATAAAGAATGTAGTGGCAGCAGGCAGGGTCATTTGCTACCCTCTCCCAGGCCAACTTTATGGAGTTGGCTGTGGATTTGGACAACAGGCACGGCATCCTGCGTTACAAAAGGATGTTGAGGCAACTGATGGGTCATCATCAGGATCAAGCCAACAGGACGCAATAAAGAGGATTATTTTAATTACAAGCAGTTTTATAGCATACAACTGAAGGCTGTTTGAGATTCAACGGGTCGTTTTCTGAGTATTTTTGTTGGTTATCCAGGATCTGTTCATGACACACGTGTTTTTAAAAACAGTCCACTTTACTGCTGAGTATCCTCCGCCTGGTTATTTTCTTCTTGGTGATGGTGGGGATTCATGTATTGATACGCCCATTTGTGTCGTCACACCCTTTAGATGCCCTACAAGGTCCAGTGCAGGAGAGGTTCAACCGGTGCCATTCACGAGGCCGCACAGTTATTGAGCCAGCTTTCTGAATGATGAAAGCAAGATGGAGGAGAACATTGTTCTCAGCTTCGGAGGTGAAAGTGGGCTTCTGCACTGAAGTAGTGCTTGAGGCCTGAGGATGCAGAGGATGCTGACCTTCTCCTGGTGCAGCAGTGTTTGTGGATCGGTCTGGAGTCCAGTTCAGGGACAGGCTGGCTGCACAGGTGTCTGCTCCTGTTGGTGTCCAGCGTCCACTGATGGACCACGATTACACTCTGGGATTGAGCAGAACAGATGCTATTCTTTCATGTTCTTGTTGGTGAGTTTATTTAATTTGAGTTGTAGTTTTTATATGGGGTTTTGAATAGTACTGTTGAGAAAGAAAATATTTTGTATACATGCAAGTCATTTTTTTATTGTATTTTCATTTATTTATTGAACTTACAAAACTGAAGAACTTTATTTTAACTGGTGACACTCAGTGAATGAGCAACAAAAAGTTGTATTTGTTTTACAATTACCTTGAAGTGCCTTTTGATTATTGCCTTTGAATAGTTGAAAAAGAAAACATTGTGTACATCTACCTCAGTTTGTATTGTACATGTTGAAGAACATTTAATATTGTGCTGCATAAAATTGTATAAGTTAATTTTCCTTTACTTGGTGGCAGTTACATTTGTTTCACTTTATTATTTGTAAGGTTTCTTTTTTTTTGTAAAGAATTTGATAATTTTTATACAGTTCACTTTACTCCTTGATTTTAAAGTTACCTAAATAAATTACACAATTCAGTGACACTGTCAGTGTTATTACGCATCTAATTCAGATACAGCTGTTCTTATATGGGAATTATCATCATCCAAACAACTGATTATAGAACAGGGGACTATCAAACCTTTAAACCAAACTTGCCACAAAATGTGCTAAAAGACGGGCAGTCATTTACTTTAACAAATGTGTCTGTACCATTACATGTAGAATAGTTAAATATGTTCTGTTTTTAAAAAGTAAGGTGGACACAATAAAAGCAAATTATAATTATCAAGAACGTTTGTTTAATATATATAAACCCAGTACAACAGTAACATGAACAATAACTTAGAAGTATTTGGCTGAATGCATGGCCTCAAAAAAAAGGCCATGTCTCCTGTCATGGATCCTGTCTTGGGCAGGCACAAATCCTACAGCAGTATTAATATTAATATTAACATGTTTATAGAAAAAATAATTTCTCTGTAAATATTACAGCTTAAACTCGTATATTTTGGCCTCAAATCTGTAACAATTACATAGTTGTGTTTGTAGTGGGTGTGTTGAAAATACCTTATATTTTCTTTTAAGGTTTTCCCATTTCAGCACTTTTGTGTTTGAACCCCTAATAACCAGTCTGATCGCTTCCAAAACTAAAGTTGCTCCATTAAAGAAAATGACACTACCCAGATTAGAGTTAATGGGAGCGAGACTTAGAAAATTCATAGAACAATCTGAATGTGAGTGAGAATGAAACCCGGAGCTCTCTTAAGCCTCAGGTCTCTCAAGCCTTACCTGATTTGGTGCCATTAGGTAAAGAGCTTAGTGGGCACCATGAATTCTATGGTGCCAACTGAGGGCTTGAGGTTCTCCTCACAGAGGAAGTCCAGAGGGGACTGGACCAGGAAGCCATTAATCTTCTTCAGTAGCTTCTGAGGGCTTGAGGTTCTCCTCACAGAGGAAGTCCAGAGGGGACTGGACCAGGAAGCCATTAATCTTCTTCAGTAGCTTCTGAGGGCTTGAGGTTCTCCTCACAGAGGAAGTCCAGAGGGGACTGGACCAGGAAGTCATTAATCTTCTTCAGTAGCTTCTGAGCTTTGACAGGCTCCTTTTTATCAAGACCTGGTTCGGAACGAAAACTCAAGAGCTCCTGTTTGTTTCTCACCAGACTGGATGGCAGACAGCGGAAAACCTGCAACGCCACCACATCAAAATTGTATTTTGATAAAATTGTAAGCACTGTATTATTTTTTTAGGAAGATGGAACATAGCCATCATTACTTCCATTACATGCCCAGGAGCGAGTGGAGAAAGACTCAAGGAATCAAACGCACCTTCTCGTAGATGGTGGTGTTCCGAGCCGAAATGCTCATCCAGACGTCTTTGTAGAATCCGTCACTGATGGGGTCACTGACATCAATGGTTGGATCAGTAAAGGATGGTTCTGGTTTACGGGAAGACAAAAACTTTTAGCTGTGATTCAGTTGTGTTGGTAACACTAGGATCTTACTTGAAGCACTCCAGTCTGAGCTGCAGAGCAAACTTGCCAGCCTGGTACTCTTGACTGTCCATCACTGATGCCGTTGTTTCAGAGTCCTCAACAATCACAGCTACCTCGCTGTCCCTCTTCCCCAACATGCTGCCGTCATTGATGTTGGCAGAGCCTGTGAAAAAATTTTTTTGAATGTAAAATAGACAAGAAAAAGAATAAACAATAACTAGACTTTGCTTATGCTGATGACACAAAAAAATAAAGCAGTTTAAAATAAAATAACAATAATAAATATATAAAAAATTTAGTTTAATATTTGACAAAACATTTCCTGGTAAAACTATTCTGAGCTGTATCATAACTATGAAGACACTATGTGCTTGACTGCGGGTTTGCTAAAAGGAAATCACACAGATCATGACTCGCTTAATCAAACATATCAAGATAAATCATCACAGACAAGAAAACACGATTTTTTTAATACTCTGCGATTCAATTGATTCTTGTTTTATATGTGATTGGATCTCGAGGCATTTAATTCAATAGCACACAAATCTTCCACCTACAGAATCAGCGATAACTTAATTTCAGTATGCGGCTAAATGTTCCCGTCTGCCTCCTCCTGATCTATGGCTTTCCTCGTTGGATTTCTTGTATCTTCTGCAGGAATGACAACTCACTTATCATTTATGATTTTCTTCCACTCCTCATACAAAGTATTATTTGAACTTATTTTTACAAATGTGATGTCTTTCAGTCATGAAAGAAGAGGCATGATGATAGGATTTAGCTTAGATCTGCCGAGCAAAGTCAATACTGCACATCTGGCAGTGCAGTCATGTGTAAAATACACAGACCACAATATTTTCCTCATTAAATCTCACTTCTTTTGGACACAAAAGTCTGTTGACCTCAAATTCATTATTTTAGGGAAATGACAAATGAGTGGACAAATGTGAAAACCAGCTATTTAGCTGCCAGAGTAATGATTATATGGGTCTCTCAAGCCTTACCATCTACACTTCAAAATCAAATTATATATCACAGTGTTCCACAAGGGGGAGTATAAGGCTCTAGCCATAAAGAAATGATGCACTTGCTCAGTGAGTTGCTCAACACAGAGAGAAAAGCATAAAAAAAGCCCCCGCTAATTATTTGTTTCAGCAAACTGTAATAATGTTAGCTTACCAATAATGCCAGTGTTGTCATCAGCGATTAGCAGCTTGCTATGAACATAGATGGGTTGAGTCACAAGTTTGCCCTCCAACTCCACATGAGTCCTCAGACCACAAACCGAGATGTAGTTCACCCATTGGTCACCCACTGTGGTGATGTAAAGAGAGAGTCGGCTGAAATTCAGACTGTACAACACTGTACACTTGGATTGCCTCGGATACTATTATAAATAGTTAAACTTAAAAAACATGTATTATAGAAAATGTTTTTCTCTCTCTCTCTCTCTCTCTCTCTCTCTCTCTCTCTCTCTCTCTCTCTCTCT
>FLSR01001118.1:4061-20951 GCA_900092035.1 Leuciscus waleckii
CAATACGTTGGACCCATTTACATAGACTGGAGCTTCATCTTATGTTCCACAGCCCCTCTTACATTTCTAGTGGCAGCGGGTTTGGACGACGTGCAAGGCATGTGAGTGAACTTTCTCTTCGGCGGGTATTAAATGCATTGGATGTGGTATCACTACGGTGGACATTGATAACGAGTTCAATATTTCAGCTTTCTGTTATCCGCGACATCTACTTTGCTTTTTGTTTCAACCGTGGACAAGTTTGTTCGTGTGTTTTTCACAGCAGTGTCAGATCACTGAGGATTACAGTGTCAGTTTGACCTCAACTTCAAAGAAACAGGACGAGTGGAACGGTAGTCCTTGTTTAATTTTTGGGACATTTTATTATTGTTGGATACCGAGAGAACTAAACTGTTTTGTAATTTGAGTGAAGCAGATTCAGCACGCAATTTGCCTGGCACAAGTAGCTCGCATGGGGTTCAGCGCTTCCTTTGTGACTGTGGTGCAGCGCGTCCAGCGCTCTCCAAGTGACTGTGGAGGCTAGCGCTGATTTTGATAATACCAGATTATTTGAGTTTTTGCCAACCTGCCTTGGTGGTACTGCTTTTAGCTTCTGGGACAGTTTGCCTAGCGACATCAAGCAGGACTATAATCAAGTGAAAGTAAAATTAAAGATGTTTTTGGCAAACAAGTATATCTATCCACATTTTAAAATTATGTTAATGCACGCATACGCCTGCCTGGCGAGGCTCTCCAGGTGTTTGCAGCAGAAATTTGCCATTTGGTGGATGAAGCTTTTCCCACTTACGAGGCTAATGCATGGAATGGAGAACAATTCAGGCGTTTTGTTGCTGGAATTGAACCCTATCTACAGCTTTGCATACATGAACAAGGTGTAGACACATTGCATGCTGCTCTTATGCTAGCTCTGCAGATTGAGCAGGCACAGCAGGCCAGCAAGGTACTGCAGCTGTCTCACCCACAACAGTGGTTCTTCAACAGCAGGAGCCTTTCCGGGATCTACCTTCAACGTTTTTCCACAGACAGTACCTACCTCTTCCTGTTCTACAGTATCTACTGCGGTTCACTCAGCTACATCAGGGGACTTCATGAAGCTTCAACAGACCCTGGAAAGTTTGACAGAGAGAGTGGATTAACTTAAGCTCGAGGTCAGCAGACAAAGGTATGCCAACAGACACACTATTTCACCGGATCGTCAATGGCGAAGCCTTACCCCGGATGATTCACAAGGGCACACATTTGAACGTCGCAGGTATGACAAACATTCATATACTGAGATACTTTTTCTGAGCAATGTAGACCTTCATACAGAGACACTAGTGGCATAGGGACTATTATGAAGCACACAGACATGACGACTATCGTGCTCAAAGTCCTAAAGATCAAAGATCGTTTGAGGATAAAAGTGGTCGTGTTTCAGGGGATTCGGAAAAAATCTGTAATTACTGTCATAAACGAGGACATTGGAAAAATGATTGTTATGCTCTTAAGTCTCGTCCAAAGCAAACTTTTCCCAGGGCTAACCCTGTGATGTGTGCTGCGTTTGTCACTGACCAGGAGTTAGTTAGAAACTCTGGAGAAGGCAATCCGGATTTGAAATCGTACTTGCCTTTTATTACAGAAGGTTTTGTTTTATTAATGGGAAGCAAAGAGCAAGTGCGCATAAAAATTTTGCGTGACACTTGGGCGTTTGACTCGTTTATTGTAGCTGCAACTTTGCCATTTTCAAATGAAACCTTGGTGGGTTCAAGCATTCCTGTAATGGGAATGGGTTTAAATGTTTTGAATGTACCACAACACAAAATGATGCTGCACTGTGATCTCTTCCAGGGTGAGGTGTCTGTTGGCGTGCGCCCAGCGTTACTTGTGGATGGTGTCGCTATGATCCTGGGTAATGACATAGCCGGTGATAAAGTGTGGGCTGATGATTCTCCACCTGCCAAGGAAGTCTGTGGTTCATGCATTGTCCCAATTTATTTCTATTTTTGGAGTTCCACGGGTCATTCAGTCAGATCAAGGGTCAAATTTTTGTTCAAAATTATTTGCTCAAGTGCTGGAACAGTTGAACATAGTTCATAATTTTTCATCTGCCAATCATGCTCAAAAGCCAGGGTGTTTTGGAGCGGTTTCACCAAACACTCAAGTCCATGCTGCGCTCATTGTGTGTTCAGATGCAGGGTGATTGGGAAGAGGCTTTACCGTGGATGCTGCTGGCTGCTAGAGAGGTAATCCAATAAAGTACAGGGTTTAGCCCTAATGATCTGATTTTTGGTCATAAAGTGCGGGGTCCTCTGGCCTGTTGCAGGACAACTGGAAGGAAGCTCAGCCTCCAAGTAACCTACTGGATTTTGTGAATGGTTTCAGGTATCGGCTCTATATGTCTCAGGAAGTGGCCAGGAAAAATTTAGACAGGGCACAAGCTAAGATGAAGAAACGTTATGATTGTCAGACTGAGCGCAGAGAGTTTCTCCCAGGTGACCAGGTTTTAGCCCTTTTGCCTATAATTACTTCTCCGTGGCAAGCAAAATTTTCTGGACCATTTTCTGTATTAAAGAAGCTTTCTGATCAAAACTACTTCATTTCTACTCCAGCTCGTAGGACAAAGACCAGGCTTTGCCATGTTAAAGCCTTTTGAAGCCTTATGTTTCCGTGAGCCTTTTGGGAGTGAGGTGGAGTTAAAGTTGTCCAAAACTCATCCTGCTTGTTTGGCTATGCCATCATCCTCAGTTGTGGTAGAGATGGAGGATTTAACAGGGCCTGATGAGGTTATGGTGTCTGGTAGGCTGAAAAATAAGGAAGCTTTAGATAAATTGGAAAGCGTTTTGGGTCATTTAGAGTCATGTCAGCGGGCACAGCTAGTTAAGCTGATTGGAAGTTTCCCTTGCCTATTTGGAGACACACCATCACGTACAACTTTACTAAAGCATGATATAGACGTGGGAGATGCGAAGCCAATTAGGCAAAGATTCTATCGTGTTCACCCAGAGAAGCGTAAAAATCTGGAAGATGAGATTAAGTACATGGTTCATAATAAAATAGCAGTTCCCTCTGACTCTAGTTGGGCGTCGCCCTGTCTCTTGGTCCCAAAGTCAGACAATACACCTCGGTTTTGTACGGATTTTCGTAAAGTGAATGCAGTCACCAAGCCTGACTCCTTCCCTCTTCCTCGTATGGAGGATTGTATTGATCAAGTGGGGGGGGCAAAGTTTGTGACTAAGCTGGATTTACTTAAAGGTTACTGGCAGGTGCCATTGACAGACAGGGCAAGGGAGATTGCTGCTTTTATTACACCAGGTGGGCTATACTCCTACAATGTTAGCCTTTTGGTTTAAGAAATGCGCCGGCAACTTTCCAGCGCCTAATGAACTTGGTGGTGCGTGACCTGGAAGGATGCGCAGTGTATTTGGATGATGTGGTGGTGTATGCTGACAAGTGGGAACAGCATTTGGAGCGTGTTAAAGCTTTGTTTGTGCGTCTAGCTCATGCTAGTTTAACAGTGAATTTGGCAAAGTGTGAATTTGCTAAGGCCACGGTGGTCTATTTGGGTCGAGTTGTTGGCCAGGGTTCGGTGAGACCAGTGCGTGCTAAAGTTTGTGCAATTGATGATTTTCCATCACCAATGACAAAGAAGGAACTCATGAGATTTCTCGGTATGGTGGGCTACTATAGTGTTTTTGTAGGAATTTCTCTACAGTGGTCGCACCTTTAACTGATCTTCTGAAAGGGAAGGCAAAGTATGTATGGTCTCCGGTATGCCAGCAGTCCTTTGAGAGGGTTAAAGCTCTAATCTCAAATGCTCCGGTTCTGGTTGCTCCTCGGTGGGATCGTGAGTTTCATCTGGAGGTGGATGCCAGCATGGTTGGGGCTGGCACAGTGTTGCTGCAGAAAGATGATGGGGGGGTTAACAAGCCTGTGTGTTTCTTTTCTAAGAAATGTAATCTCCATCAGTTAAACTACTCAGTCATAGAAAAAGAAACGCTTGCTCTTATTTGGGCATTACAGCATTTTAGTGTGTATCTGGGCTCTGGTCCGGTGGTAGTCTTCTCAGACCATAATCCTCTGACTTTCCTTAGCACTTTACAGACTCCTAACCAACGGTTGATGCACTGGGCTCTCCACCTCCAGTCCTACACTTTGGACATTCGGCATATCAAGGGGCGGGACGATGTGTTGGCAGACGGGTTGTCCCGATCTCCAATATGTTAGGTAAGATATGCCTCAAAATTTGATAAACTTAGTATCATGGGATTCCTGTAGCTCAAGGGTACCCTTAGGGTCCCTGTTTTGTTAGGGGGGGGTGTTACGGCCCTTGGCCTTTTTCTGGTCGTTCTCCTGCCCCTCTCTCTTTCAGGTCTAATTGCCGTCACCTGGGAAGTTGGCGTTTAAATAGGAGCTTCTCTGCTGCATTGGGCTCTCTCTCTTCCTGCTCGGGTCTGGTGTTTAAAGGCTCGAACGCTGCTCGTCCGTGTTCATGCCTCGCTCGGGACGCCAGGATTTTACACAGATGCACATTTAAGTTTATTTAAGTTTGTCTTTTAGTTTTACATTCAACACTTGCACTCGCACCAAATAATACATCCATGCACCTTCCCTGCACTACTGATACTGACGTTCACACTCCATTTGGTTTTGTTGTTTAAATTTGTGTTTTATACACAATAAATTTATGTTTTGCACTGTTTGTTTGTGGATGGTCTCCTATCTGTTGTTATGGCTCTGAGTCAGTCATAACAATGACAAAGAGCTGTGGTTTATAGTTTGGTCATTGAGGCATTTTTGTCGATTTGAGTAACTGCCCTTTTATGCCCTTTAGGCCGCCACCACCGGTCGGGGGTCCGCGGAACGCCTGGCAGGCCGCCCGTGGCAGGCAGTTAGTGGACGCTAGAACAGAATTTTGAGCTGAAACCTACGCTCCTGCGCTTGTCTGGATGTGCCCAGACAGTGGTGTGAATTTCAAGTAGTTTGGAGAAACTTGAAAAACGTTTCTCCAAGCTCCTTGAAATTCACACCACTGTCTGGGGACGTCCAGACGAGCGCATGAGCGCAGGTTTTTAGCTCAAAATTCTGTCCAGAGGCTGAGAACTGGACATCCCACCAACAATCTATCTCATTCAAAAATTTTGGCTGTTCGTGGACAGTGGAATTTCGAGGTTCTGAAGGCTCCCACCTGTAACTTATTTGACGGGACCTCTGTAGGCTGTCCGTGGTCAATGCATTAATAGTTCATAATTCCTAATTATAAATGTTTCATTACTTAAAACACACAGTACAGTGACCAGGAAAGACAATAAAACATGTTGGGGTACTTTACAGCTCATAAATATGCATAATTAGCCTTAAAATGACATGTCCACGGACAGCTACAGGGACCCTGTCGAATAAGTTACAGGTGTACACCTGTAACTTATTTAACGGGATCTCTGTAGGCTGTCGGTGGTCAATACATTAAAAGGTCATAATTCATAATTACAGTGGTTTTATTAGGTAAAACCTACTGTAAACCACACAGGAAACACCATTTAACTGTTTTATGTACACGTCAGCTCATAAAAATGATGAATATGCATAAAAATGCTTTATCCACAGAAAGCCTATCTGGGTCATGTCAAATAAGCTGCATGTGGGAGCTTGCTGTTTCAGTTGGTCAAATCAGCCTTTGTTTTTGTGCAAAAGCCTTGGGGCGTCAAACACTAGTCCGTCACACCCTCATGGCCACACGTCATAATTCATAATTATAATTCACTATCCCTTCCGCTCTCTGAAGCTGAGCTGTTGCGATTCCGAACCTGTCGCACTTCTCCCGTCTCCTCTCCATCCGTAAGATCATTATTGTACATGATTTAGAATCTGTTATGTCATTTCTTTTCAGTGACTGTGTTTTGTAGCGTTGACCTAGTCTGGCTATCACCATACCAAGCTCAATCATTTAAGATTGAACATTGCTCTGGGGAGTCTGCTATGTATTTTCTACTGCACAAAAGGTGTGGTCAACGGGCATAGTTCAAATGACTCTGTACGCAATTGGATAGTCCTTCAACCAATCAGACCAACGATCTGGGTGACATACTTTGCAGAGCGACGCGAAAACTCCAGGCAGGAAATGTGTAACCAGACATGTTGATGAGCGGTTTGCAGAAGCAGCAATGGACTCGAGCGAATTTTGGACGTTGTGCAAAAAAATATGAAAGTTAGTGGTATTTACACCCACTCGAGCGATTTTTTTGCTAAAAAGAAGCCATTAAGCATCGTCGAGAGGTTAAAAGGTATTGGATTGATGGTCGGGCGTGACCACCGTGGTTTACATATTGTTGTATCATGCATCATGTTATGCAAGTTGTATGTCGTGCAGTCCCCTCTGACTTTAGGTCTATGAGTGAAGTTGGTATGCCACTGCAACTGGTTGTCATTACAAGTCAGTTTTAGCAGACTACCTTACACAATGTCAATGTAGTCATAAACCTAGTGCATCCCCTTAAAAAATAAATGTCAAATGCTGATACTAATGTTGAAACATATATTTCAGGTCATCATTAATTATCCGTCTCGAACGGTTTCCAAGGTTTGTGAACCAGAAGATGGTATGATAATTAACCACAACAATAAAAAGAACTGGAAAGGAGCTGTCAAGAGAATCATGGCACACAAGGAGCTTCTGGAACACTTAAAACCATGCATCCTTCAGCTCATTCAGCGTGAATGCACACTACTCTGCAGCCCAAAGGAGGGGTTCATCTTTGGAGGTCCTCACCTGGGGACCTGGCCTGTTTCTCATTTTCTGCATTGGAGGCAGATCTCCATTGCCTCTCTCCATTCTTGCTGTCTGTGTTCAACACTATTACCAAACACTCCCGCCTGACCACCTGTGCAGCAGCTGCCATTGCCATCAGAGTTATACAGTCCTATTTGTCTGTATTTTCCCACTATTTGAATAGCATCCTTTCATATGGTGGGGCAAAGAAGGCAGTGTTTAACAGGCTGTCCAAAATGTCAATCACCACCTCTCACAAATGAGCAATAGGAAAACAATAAGAAATCAAGCGTGCCGCACAAGCCCTGAAAAGTGAAGCCAAAACGTCTCGATCGCCCCCCCCGGTGACTGGTCCTAGTATAGGTCATAAACCCCGCCTCCCTGTGTTATTCAACGGGACTTGAGACCAACTAAACAATTTAATTACACCTCAAATATCTTTTTTCCGAAGGTGGTTTCTGTCATTTACTGTAGTTTTTATCACGCTGATGTAAGTTCAAGTGTTTGTTTTTAAAATAAGTTTGTTTTTAGTTAGTTATTTGATGCTATAAAAAACGGTGGTGTGACGTCATGATTGACAGCTATGATTGACAGGTTCTCTGAGCGAAGTAGTCACTGAAGCACTGACTTTTTTTCAGGATTTTCTGAGGACTGAGGAATTGGAGCTTTAAATGTAATATCTAAATTTCTATAATGAATTATTTCACACCAAGAGTAAGGGCGGGGCCTTGATTTCGCTGCTTTACTTCCTTCTCACTACTGCACAGGTCTGGTCCCGAAATCGCTAATGTGCAGACTCAAACCCCAAGATGTCAGCGCCATATCGGCACACTGGCGGCTTCAGTTCTCACCAATGGAAGAGAGCGAAGGGGCGTTGTCCATATTTTTTTACAGTCTATGTAAGAAATAGCAAACACATGTGCAACTCGTCTACTCCAATTAAAGCAGCAAAATGAACGCTTCCTGCACATTGGAACAGTACCGGGCATTACTCAGACTCAACCAAGGACACAAATGATACTGAGATGGCACTAAACAACATCTTCAGCATCCTGGAAGACCTTCAGTTGTCAGGTGAGAAAACACAAACACACACACACACTCAAAATCTTATCCTCATATCCTGTCATCTATATGTAAAGAAATATGTGTTGTTTAATTTTTGTATGAATGTTTAATATTCCCCAAACAGAGGAAGATGAGGTTAAAAACACAGGAGAAGGGAATTTGCTGCCAACGACCCTTGCATTGCCAGAAACACAGCCAACTCCACCACCAACATACTCCATTTTATTTAATAACCTGGATTTCTTCCTCCATGCTAGCCATCAATCCTCCCTCCGCAGTAACCAAAACATACACTGGATTCACCACATTGCAGTACAAAACCGGATCCCCACTCATCATATTACCAATGAAAAAACAGTTAAAGACATACTGCAATATGACCTTGCCACATCTCTCCCAGGACCGGAAACACAACATTGTCTACACAGAGAATTCATTGTCCTAGGGAGCAGAATGCTGTGTAGGTACTTGTCCATATTCCAACCATTCTCCAACATTGTGGTGCATCACTTGCCACACCAATACTCTAAGGAAATGTCACAGCGGTCCACTGATGTAAGTACTCACCCCAATATCCCACCAATGTCTATTTACTACCAGCGTTGTTGTGTTGTTAACATATTATTTGTGTTTCACTGAAATTATTTTTCTCTATCTAAAGTTCCCCTTGGGACTGTTCTTCAAAGACGAGAACAAAACGGGAGACTTGGTGGATGTGCTTCGCCATATTCAGGACGAGTAATTATTGAACAAGGCCTCAGTGCTACTCTCTGGTTGGAGATGGTCTTATGCCATAAACTAGTTAAGTCATTGTGTCACTAATTGCATCATCTATGCAGGTATGAAGGTATGCAAGGGTCCAGAAGGTCGGAGGCAGGGGCGTCGCACCCGTGGATTAAAACACCCACATTTCTCCCGGTGAGAGGGTTCAACACCTGCACTTTTTCTGCAGTTTTTCGCAGTTTTGCACAAACGCCTTACTACAGTCGCTCCTCCGTTTCTCTGGCCGCTGGTCGCTGTGTCTGCCTCCTCTCACCCTCCCTCTCAAACATGACACCGGCTTTGAGTGTGACCGGCTGATGATTGGCTGTTCTGCCTTAAGTCCCGCCTCTCTTGGTGTGTTAGATTTATCGGTCAGCTCGTGCTGAGGAGGCGGGAACTTATGGTTATTTTTATTTACATCTCCCTTTTCCAGGTACTTTGAATGAGTGTTTATGCTTTCAAGGTTTTTAAATAAGCTTGATATGTCTTTGGGAAGATGTTCTGTTTATGTTTTGTTGACATGTCGAATGTTTTCGGTATTATATTTCGTTTTTTAGACTAAAGCTAATTGCTATTTGGGATATTGTTCAGCAGCTAGCTAAATTCGGTTATGTATGTGGCATGCAATGTATAAAGTAACTGTGATGAAGAAGGCAGGGAATTGACGAGGAGGAGGGACAAATTGCCATTGTTAAGCAGAGTATTTATGGGTTTATTGCCAGTGCAATTGATTTTGATATTTTGAGCATTGTTTGTTGATTAGCTGAATACTTCCGTGGATACTTACCTGTTGTGTTTGATTGTACCTGTTGAGGAGAAAAAAGTGAGAAATGATTACATTGTTTGCATACCTGTTGAAGAACTATAAAAGAAAGTGTATATTATTTTAATGTTTAAAAACAGTAAATTGTTACATTATTTATACCACCAGAGACAAAGCTTTGTGTGGGCATTTGTTTGTTTTTTGTTTTTATATCTCCCCTTTTCAGGGTGCAAGTAAGCAAAATGTAGCAGTCTCAGACTCAGTCACAGTCCTATCTGACCCATGTCACTATCAAGCTTACCACTGTCTTTTTGTCACGCAGTATCATTAAGATGCAGAAAAGAAAGAGGCAGGAGAAGATTGACACCTTTTTTCAAGAGAAATCATGTAAGTGAAGTTGAAAGCTGAAAGTTGAAAAATGTTGTCATTAAACAACAGTAGCCTATTACCATTAATATTGTTTGCATTTATTTCATGATATTACTTTTCAATATTCACTGAGGTTTGCTAGTGCCACAGCTGTAACTGTTTGACCCTAGTCCTTTACCACTGCACCCTTGTTTAGGAGAGGAAGTTGCTGGAGGCATCAGTTTCAGAGAGAGCACAGGAAGGTTCACAGGTGAGCAATGAAATGAATGTTACAGTTTGTGAAAGAGGTCTATGAAGGAAGAGAGGTGTGTATTTGAGGATGTGGCCAGGAGTGAGGAAGACAGAGATGAAGAGGGAGGAAAAGGCAGACTTTGTTCAGCACCGTGATCATACGCGAAATAGTTAAAAACATCAGATCACTTCCACACCAGCAGTACTCTGTGATGATGGATGGGACACGAGACGTGTCTGGAAAAGAGCAAGAGGCGGTGTGTTTGAGATATGTTGACAAGGATTTAGTCCCTTGTGAAGAATTTATTGGTCTTTATGAGGTTTCTTTGACAACAGGAGAAAATCTAACAAAAGTAGTCATAGATGTTTTGCAGCGCCTAAACTTGCCTATCACTGGGTTGCGTGGCCAAGCATACGATGGGGCCGCAAATATGGCTGGCAAATACAATGGAGCACAGGCCATTGTAAGAAAAATACCTCTAGCTCCCTATGTTCATTGTGCTGCCCACTGTGTTAACCTAATTGCACAGAGTCCTGTACTGCCTAAATATTTATCCGGAATTCTCTGGATTGGGTCAATGAGTAGGGAGTGTTGTTTGGGAAGTCAGGGAAACTGAAGGATATATTTAAAGGGATAGTTCACCCAAAAATGAAAATTCTGTCATCATTTACTCACCCTCAAGTTGTTTCAAACCTGTATGAATTTCTCTTTTCTGCTGAACACAAAAGAAGATATTTTGAAAAATGTCAGTAACCGAACAGTTGATGGACCCCAATGACTTCCATAGTAGGAAATAAAAATACTATGGAAGTCAATGGGGGTCCATCAACTGTTTGGTTACAGACATTTTTCAAAATATCTTCTTTTGTGAAACCATACAGCACATTGTTTCTCACCTTACAAGTGAATGCCACGTTATCCCCTCGCATTGCTCACAGTGTAAAGTGGAACAGATTCTGGAACAGAAGAGGGGGTAAGGGGAGATACATACCACTCGACTTACACTTGGAACATTTGAATGGCTTTCTTAAATTCTTCCTGAAGGGCCTCGGACCTAACTTGACTGAGCAGACAGCAGCCAGAATCAGCAAGTCTATCGGAGCACTAAAGGAGATGATGGAGCACACAAACGCAGAACTTCAGGTGTCAGGGCAAACTGGTGGCCATCATGTTCAGCACGATAATGACATACTTGCCCTGGTGGACATTATCAAGGAAGTTGAACTATTTAAGCACCAGACAGGCAGGGAATTTGCCGCATTTCTTGGCTTCAAGAAAAATCTCTTGGCAAAGCTTAATTACAGAGAGCTTTAGAATTGGATGCGGGACAAAATTAAAGACTGGCGGAATGTACCAATTTAAACATCACATAGTGTAGGATGGACACTGACTGTAAATATTTCTGTGTTTATTTGTATTTATCAGCAACAATGGTTGTTCTTAAAACCTCTTTTTTTTTTTTTTTAAGTTTTCCTGATTTTTTTGTACTTTTTATATATAAAAGTTATCCTGATGTTTTTGTACATTGTCTATATTAAAAAGATATGTTGATTGGCAGTGAGGAAACACTCATTCTTAAGTAATTTCACACAGAGGACAATATTTTCACACAGTCATAATAAAAGTAAAGATTTTTATTGTCAATGCAGAGTATTTACAATTATTAACATTGTTTCAACATCTAGTCTGAGCTCCTAAGCAAAGAAAAGTCAGATTCAGAGCTGCTACATGTTGATAGCATGTGGTCATGCTCCCAATCCTCCTCATCAAAGTAGCCCATGAAATCCATATCTGGCATCAAAAAGTCATCATGACGCTCAGCAGACTCACAGAACTCAAAGTCTCCAAATACCTCATACATTATCCTTAGAATTTCATGCCCGTGCCCAATGTGTGTTTTCTATAACCAGACTTCCCCTGTATTTCTGCAAAGATCTCTAATAAGCTCTTGGTCCTCTGAAGTAACTTTTCTATATTGATCAGGTGAAGAAATCTCTTGTAACTCTTCATAGTTGGGTAGTGGCTCTGCACAACCTGCAGAGTTACACTTACAGACAGAGTGACAGTATGTACAACAATGATGTCCAGGTTCTACACTTTTTGTATCTTTTTCAAAGTTAGAGTAAAGGGCATGTCGAAAGCAACCATTTCTGCTTTGGTCAATAACTCTCTGTACTGCCTCAGACGTTTGTGGGTGCTGTTTGGTGGCATTGACAACAGCATGTGCCTGTGTGCCATCTCTGCCAGCCCTGTCAACCTGCTGGAGCATGGCCTCCACATCATCAGGTACCCCATACATGATAACATGTGACACTTTGGGAAAGTTCACACCCAATCCAAGAGCAGTTGTGGCCACAACTACTCTGCAACTGCCCTCTCCAGAGAATGATGATAGCACTCTGCTTTTGTTGACAGGGAGTTCTGGCTGTGGAACATTCCTATTATTAAATTGTCACCCTTATGTTCTTGTTCTCCAGCTACCCAGGCATCCTCTTCAAGTTCAGCCTTCAGATGACAGAACACTCGCCCAACTATTTTTAATGTCCGGCAACATATAATTAACGGCGACATGTTCAGGCCCTTCCCCTTGACTTCCCTAACTATCCAGTCAGACAGTTCAGGGAATCAGTGGCGACTTGGCTCAGGCCAAGCCTGATGTTGGTCCTGATAGAGCTCACAGTGATGGTAGTCGCAGTGTCCAAATGCAAACTGTTTCTTCACCATTGCTCTTGATTGGAAATCAGCTGATGCGGTCAATGCTAACACAGGTGTACCTAACACAGGGGGGTAGGGTTGATGAGTGGTTATAGGAGTAAGGGTGGGGGAGGTTATCAAGGGAGAGTAGGTAAGCACCCCGAAAACGTACACCAACTTTGAATGCTTTGATTACATAAATGTTCTTACTTAGACAATACCTGTCCAGTGACATGGTACACACAGGGCAACTAGTACCTCTCTATACTACTGTATATTCTCTGAATGCCGTCTTTCCTTTTGCAGCCATTCCCCTGGTTGTGAAACACAACTGTATTTTCAAATCAGGGACATGAGTGCTGACTTGACTCACACCAGATCGCATCTCAATCTCATTTGTAATTGAATCATTATGACTACATTTTAGTGAATTTACTTTCCATCACTTACCATTTATAGGTGAGATGAACCTATAAATGGTTGACCCGGTAGACCTCGGTGGCTAGCATCTCACGCCATTTTCGGTTTAGCCAAGAACAAAATCTGGTATTGGCCTCCTCTGATTAATTCCTCCGCATCAGAACTCAGATGTGCAGCAGAAATTCCCAGGTTGGTTGCCTCCCAGACCTGGTCCTCCATGAGCGCGACCAACGGTGACACGACCGCAACAACGGGGTTCTTTTGGCCACCAGCGGGGCTAGCTGGTAAATTAGGCTTTTACCAAAGCCGGTCGGTAGAAAGGCAAACACATCCTTCTTTTGTAGGACTTGTTCCAGGGCAAGTTTCTGTTCCGCTTTCAAAGAAAACTTGCCTTTTAAATTTTTTAAGACAGCAGCGACAGCGGCATCAACGGATTGCTGCGCTTTGGTGGCCGCCATGCTGAATGTAAACAAAAAGCTGCTTGCCGTCGCTTCTCTGTCGTCATCGTGTTAAACCCCCAATGACGCGCCGGGTGGATTAGCCAGTTTGTGATTGGTTCCCGCAAATGTGCAATGGAAGCAGCAGAGATAAATGTACAGGTTTCCAGCCTGAGCTGCAGGGCGAAATCAAATCACCAGCAGACCAGGCTGGGTTTACCCAGTCTAGCGTTGACCTGCACTTTTCTTTGAAATTATGTTTGTTCTGTTTTGTTAGTGTATTTAGGGTAATTTTCTGGATTTTGATTTGGATACTTCAAGGGTTAGTTAGTTATTATCAGTTTTGTTTGTTATTATTTTGGGCCTTGGGTCTTCCTGAAGATTATACACCCACTGGTTTATGTTACTCTGGAAATACTCATTTTACTTATACCGAATGCTCATCTTCTTCATCTTAATAAAACGTTTATTGTTTTTTTCTTGAATTTTTGACTCTTTTTGGTTTATCTTTTGGTCTGACGACTGGGCGTGGGAGTCATGTCTATTTTCTTTTGTTTAGATTGAACCTAGACGGATCGTATTAATGCCTGCATCGATACATTGGACCCATTTACAAGAGATTGGAGCTTCCTCTTATGTTCCACAGCCCCTCTTATACTACTTACATTTTTTCCTTCTGTCTAAGATCATTCTTGTTTATCAAATATAAGTTATACAAGTTTGAAATTACATGAAGGTTAGTAATTGAAGTCTGAATTTGTTGTGTAAACTATCCCTTTACTGAGCCTAAAACAGGCTGTTATTTATTATTGAACTGCAATGGACTGGCCATTCATCCAGGGAGTTTCCCAAAATGCTGGGACAAGTGGTTTGGGAGATGGATGGATCATTTCTTATTTCTTTCTTTTGAGTTTGTAGTGGAATATTTCACAAACATAACCTTTACTGGTTTTGTGAAAATCACACTGGGCAGGGAAGAAAGAAAACAGAAAAGAAAAAAAACAGTACAAGAGATAGTGAGAATGGGATCAAGAGATGACAGAGGCTCCATGACCCCCTGTGTGTCGAAAACAAAGTCTGCTGTAATTATGCTGCACCAGAATTAAACGTGCCGGGAATTTTCAGCATGGGTACGCAAAAATGTTGCATTTTTAAATATGGCAACCTTTTTTTTAAATGCAGTCGCACAAAAAATAAAAATAATTGGTGCAGTTTGTTTAAAGCCTAACACTTGTTAAGATGACAAACCTTGTTATAGTTGGCTCCAAATGTAATATGACGCAGCTGTCCTGAGGATTGTTCCTGTGTTGCATTAGTTAAATTCAATACCTTTTGCTCTGAGCTCTGTGGCCTGTATTCTGAGATGCTGAAGTTTGGTTTGTGTTGGCTGGTTTGTGGAACATTGCTCAGAGGTAGGTTACTCCGAACACTTGTGTCTGGAACTACATCAGTATGAGACAAACTCTACAGGGAAACAAACAGCGGTATTCCAATAGATCTGTAATATGTTTCCCAAAATGTCTTTGAGTAACCCTCCGTTTTAAGGTCAGCGAGAGGAATGGCCCCCTGAAAAATGTGTTGTGAATAATTATTCACACCATGCCGTGTATTACTAAGCCAAAATAAAACTATGGGAACTCTGAGCTGTCAGGGAGCAGGTTCGGGTCAAGAGAGCCGTGGGTCACTGACTGCACCTTTGGAATTTTGATTGAAGTTGGTCCCTCATGTTAATAGGGTCCTTGAAGAGTCTTGGTTTGAAAAAAACAACAACTCTCTCCTGCTCAAAGGGAAGAGGGGACGTGAGAGCGATATTTGAGAAAGCAGCACCGGTGCGGCCAGCCTTTTATCCAATGTGATCTTGGTTTAAGCAAACATCCGACCTGGCGTGCGACTTTTCACAAGTGCCGAGGGAATTTTCTCCCCTCCTAGGATGTGAAGGTGTAGAAGAGGCTCTGGCTGGGAGGCAGGCAGCAGTACACACACTTAAGTGCCGCTCCGAGGACAAAACACAGAGGGGACAAACAACTGGAGGTGAGCCAGGCTTGGTAAATAGGCCCTGGTCGGGGAGATGCAGAACAGAATCATTTGCAGCTCATGCTGCGGTGTCATTTTTTTTTTTATTCACACTTGACGCTAATTTACTTCCTCTTGGCTCTGTATTCAACTTGACGCTAATTTACTTCCTCTTGGCTCTGTCTCAGTGTTCTCTGTCTCAGGCCTTTTATCTGTCATCTCTTTTTTTTTTTGTTGATCTCTGGTCCATATTACTCAAAGCAAATGTTCATTCGTATCCACTTCCTTTGAACTCAGGATTGTAGAAAAGCAAGAGTCTGGGCAGGGTATGCTCATTATGTTTTTTGGCCATTTTGTTACCAAACTACATGGTAATAAAAAGACACTAAGGTGGAGTGATTTGAATTAGTTCACTTGACAGGCTAAAGGATTGTTTCCGCAGACGCAAGCTCGTTGACATTCAGCTGTGGCTTTTTGTTGTGATGTATGCATTGTTCTGTGAACAGTTTCCTCTCAGAAAACATGTTTGGCTCAGTTTGCATACTAACAGGATGTACATGATAAATGCGCCTGGGCGTTGTGCTTTTCTGTGTGGTCAGCTTATGTGGATCACGAATGCTTTCATCTCCTCAATGCAATGCTTTTCATTCATCCATATCCAAGACTCGCCTGACGTTCTCCACCTCTCTCAGAAGCTCTTCAATGGTTTGCTGAGACAAGATTGTCACTATTCCTATTAAAATCATACTATTCAACTAAAAATCTTAATGTCAACGACAATTTCTAAAATGAGATATTTGTCCTTTTAGTTGTTTAATATATTTTGTTTTGAGCACTTTCAACAGAGCAACGGAACTTTACACCTTTATCCATTCACCCTGCATGATAATACCTGTGTATATTTAATTAATAATTTATGACTGTGATATTAACCCTCTGAGGTCTGAGCTGTTTTCTGGGCCCTGGAGGTGTTCTGACATGCTCTGACATTTGTGTTTTTTTCTGTTACTAGTGACATTTTCATGGCTAAAGTCTAATTACACTGTATTCAGCACAAACTCTGCTACAATAATAAATCAGCAGCATCTATGTAAAAGTTTGTAGTTTTGAGATAATGAAATTTATGCGTGGTCTCTGAAAATACAAAAAAAAATTCTCGCTGAAATAAGGCCATGAAACCCATACTGATTATTTCTTCACAAGACTTTTGAAAATTGTATCACGTAGCCTAGAATATTTGCTCCAAAACTATGTGAAAAACTCCCTGACTGCTCATTCAGATAAGACAATATATTGATTTAAAATTTCAAAGAGGTGTTTTGTGTAAAAAAGCCATAGGCGAGGGGGGGTGATATTCTCATAAATATGAAAGTTTTAAACCCCT
>FLSR01001118.1:30489-67010 GCA_900092035.1 Leuciscus waleckii
AGGGGTTTAAAACTTTCATATTTATGAGAATATCACCCCCCCTCGCCTATGGCTTTTTTACACAAAACACCTCTTTGAAATTTTAAATCAATATATTGTCTTATCTGAATGAGCAGTCAGGGAGTTTTTCACATAGTTTTGGAGCAAATATTCTAGGCTACGTGATACAATTTTCAAAAGTCTTGTGAAGAAATAATCAGTATGGGTTTCATGGCCTTATTTCAGCGAGAATTTTTTTTTGTATTTTCAGAGACCACGCATAAATTTCATTATCTCAAAACTACAAACTTTTACATAGATGCTGCTGATTTATTATTGTAGCAGAGTTTGTGCTGAATACAGTGTAATTAGACTTTAGCCATGAAAATGTCACTAGTAACAGAAAAAAACACAAATGTCAGAGCATGTCAGACCACCTCCAGGGCCCAGAAAACAGCTCAGACCTCAGAGGGTTAAACCGGCAGAATTTGGAGAAACTAGGTCTGCTCAGCTGCACCATTTTTCTGATTCAAGTGAGGTTGGGTATGGCATAGTCACTTACATATTGCAGCAGAATTCTGACAATGAAACTCATTGTGCTTTTGCTTAAGGAAAGGCTAGAGTTGTACCACTAAAACCAACAACAATTCCACGCTTGGAATTAGTTGTACCACTAAAACCAACAACAATTCCACGCTTGGAATTGACAGCAGCCACTTTAGCTGTGCATATGGACCAAATATTAAAAAGGGAGCTGCAGTTACCACTAAAAGAATCAGTGTTTTGGACTGATAGCACAGTAGTGCTTAAGTACCTCGCCAATGAGAAAAGCAGATTGCGTACGTTTGTGGCCAATAAGATAGCAGCAATACTGCACACTTGCAAAGTGTCCCAATGGAGATACATCAGCTCTCTATCAAATTCTGCAGATTGCGCCTCCAGAGGCCAAAGCATTGATGCCTTGCAGAATAAAGCCATAAAGCCTGGGTTTTGGGCCCTGACTTCATCACCAAACCAGCTGAGCAATGGCCAGATAACTCTTATCACTTAGGAGCTTAATGCAGCAGACCCTGAGATTAAGAAAGGAAGTGTCATTGTTAATCTGATAACATTAGAGGAGAAAGAGAAAAGCGACACAACAGAGAGGTTAATGGAATACTTCTCTTCTTGGAAATCTCTAAAAAGAGCCGTAGCATGGCTACTCAGAGAAAAAAAAACAGCTGCTAAATCGTTCCAAAAGAAAAGGAAAACGGAGTCTTACACAGACAGAACTTGAACGGGACAAAGCGAAAAATCATGCACTTTGGGGGAAGAATCTCACAGTTGATGAGCTTTCAGCAAGCCGAGTTAGCAATCATTCAGTACTGCCAGCAAAGGAAATTTCATAAAGAGATCTTTGCACTGCAAAGGAAAGAATCTGTTAGTAGAGTAAATCACATTATCAAGTTAAGTCTAGTACTTCAAGACGGAATTCTCCGTCGTGCATCCATGCCAGTGGAAGCCAAACATCCAGCCATCTTACCAAAGGACCACCGAATATCAGAGCTGATTCTGCAAGAAATCCACAAAGAAACAGGTCATAGTGGACGCAACTATATTCTATCTAGATTGCACCAAAAGTTCTGGATTCCCAATGCCAATTCCTTGATAAGAAGAATCCTGTCTAGATGCACAACTTGCTGTAGGCAACATGGTGTTACAGGTCAACAAATGATGGCAGACTTACCCAGAAGTTCTTCCAAATGAACCACCATTCACCAGATGTGGAGTTGACTGCTTTGGGCCATTTAAGGTCAAGCGTGGAAGGACTAAAGTTAAACGCTAGTATCATTTTTACGTGCCTGGCCTGCAGAGCTGTTCACATAGAGGTAGCAACATCCTTAGATACAGACTCTTTTATCAATGCACTTCAACGCTTCATAGCAAGAAGGGGTCAAGTTATAGAAATGCGTTCTGACAATGGAACTCATTTTACTGGTGCTGATCGAGAACTCGAACTCAAAAGGTCAATTCAAGAATGGAACAATTCCAAAATAGAAAACACCCTGCTTCAACGTGGCATCACGTGGATGTTCAATCCTCCAGCTGGATCTCACCACGGAGGTGTATGGGAGCGTATAATCCGTTCCATTAAGAAGGTTCTCAATGCCACTTTGAAGGTTCAGAACCTAGATGAGGAGGGTCTTCAGACATTTCTCTGTGAAGTGGAAGCTATCTTGAACTGTCGACCCATAACACCCCTCTAATGATCCAAATGATCCATTTGCCCCCCCAGACTCTTCCTAAAGGAAGGCATATATGCACGAAAAAGATGGAAACAGGTGCAATACATTGCCGACCTCTTTTGGAAGAGATGGATTAAAGAATATTTACCAGAGCTTCAAAGACGTCAAAAATTTATGAAGGTATCATGGAATTATAAACCTGGAGGTATTGTATTGATTGTAGATGAATCAGCACCTAGAAATTCATGGGTAATGGGAAGAGTTACCAAAACAGTACAAGAAGAACATGGACTTGTACGCAGAGTTCAAGTTAAGACTAAAACAAGTGAGCTTGATAGACCCATCACAAAGATCTGTCTCTTATTGGAAGCTGTTTGAGACAGTGAGACAATGGTATGGACTGTAACTGTTTATTGTTATAGTACCTAATTTAACTTGTTTTACGCCTTTCTCTGAATTCGTTATTGCTTCGGCATTTACGGAGATGTTTTTGCCAATCACTTCCCGATCGCAGGAAAGATCTCGACTTATACCTAGATGATTTCAGACTTCAACCAAACACAAGGGAGCACATTATTTTTGTATACCTCAGCTCGTTTTCTGTAAATATAACGATCTATTATTTAAACATAAAAGAACAGCCATTAATACCGTTAAAATTATAAGTTTACAAAACAATTAAAAAAAGGGGTGTTCGTAAAAATTAGAAAATTATACACGTAAATATATGACCATATCTAAAAAGGAAGAAGCTGAGCTTAAAGAGAGCAAGTTGGTCATTGGATGTTATGCATATGCCGTAGTAGATATGGTTATGAAGGGTATATATGTAGGGCTTATATGGGCATATATGTAGCAGGAGTATATAATAAAGGCAGTAAATTATACATTTACAAGTGCTGAAAATTCTCTATCAACTGTTCTACAGTATATATATATATATATATATATATATATATATATATTTAATCACTCTTTTAGTTGTGCAGGAAAATTATCGCAACATCACCCAAACAAGATAAATATCCGGAATAAAAACCCATTCATTTTCTCCATAGGGAAACAGATTTTTAATGATAACTTGCATTAAAGACAGACCTACTGTGATTTCTGAGGTTGATAATCGATAGTAAGTGCTTATGTTGAAGCCATCAGCCTGCATTATTTCAGCTTAATTTTTTTAATTATTGTGTATAACAAATCTTGGTGGCAAAAAAAACCGGCATTACCCATGATTGTTTCAAAGAAGCCTCCACCAATCAGAAACGAAACAAGCAAATTGCAAAACTACTTAAATATGTAGAATCTCAAACTACTTAAATGTTACAAATATTTCGGTAACACTTTACAATAAGGTTCCACTTGTTAACATTAGTTACCTATATTAATGAACATAATTAACAACTTTCAAAGTATTTATTCATTTCAGTTAATGTTGTTCATTCCAACATTTACTAATACATATTTAAAATTAAAAGTTGCATATTAATATTAAATGGACCTGAGCTAACCACTAACAATGATCAATTGTACTTCTAACGAATGTTAAAAAAGATGAATAAATACTCTAACAAATGCATTGCTCTTGCTCCTTGTCAATTAATGATAGTAAATACATTATCTTACCAATATTATGCCCTGCTAAATTAGATGATCTGCTAATTCAGCTAGATTATACTTCACTAAGCCGTGGCTCCCTCTACCTTAAAAGCTTATACTGTACTTCTCCTTGTTCTCCGTTTTTAATGTTTTGCTTTTCTTTCCAGATTCATCTAGTTCCCATTCTGATTATGGCCGGTGGTTCCTTCCTCGTCTATATTTATGATATCGTAATTTAAATGTTTCATTAGTATATTGCTCGCAGGTATTATATTTTATGCAAGTATATTTATTCCGATTTTCCAAGTCTTTTCACTGTTACTTCTGTTCGCTTATTACTTAAAGGCATAGCTAAATCCTCTAGCAATTCTCTTATAAACGGTTGCTTTTACTTTGCCTTTATTGCAAAGATTAATCATTTCCTTCCGCAATGGCCTCTTTTCCACGTACACTATATTCTGTAGAAGCCGTGTTTCTAACTGCTTTTTACAGATTCATGCGTACAGGGGAATTCACTTCAGCAACCAAACAATTCAATCCTGCCCATGGTCTTTCCTTCTATGATTTACACTTCTCACATACATTCTTTACACTCTTTCTTAAGCACTCTAATAATGACTCTCAAGGTTCCGGCATCACATTAACAGTTTCTAATTAGCAATAATTTCTGTCTCTTTTCATCTATGATTAAATTCCTAAAAATCCATCCTGGATCCTCAGATCCCTCCCCCCTATTTATCCTACCTAACGGAGCACCTCTCTCTAAAGCCTGGTTCAGGACTCATCTAGTTTCTGTCCTCAAAAAGCTGCAGTCTATCTCCTTCCCAGTATACTGGACACTCCTTCAGGATTGGGGCAGCCCCTACACCGGCTGAACGTGGTGTTTCTACTGCAGCTAACAAGATCCTGGGCAGAAGGTCTTCCTCTGCATTCGAGTCATATATAAGACCCGATTTAAAAATCATCTTTGAAGCTCAGCAAGCTCTTCAGTAACGATCCAGGTAAATCCCTATGCAACTACTGGTGGTGGTGTCATGCTCTATCTATCCTGTCGATAGTCTTAGTTTGAATTACTCGTCTGAGTGGCCAACGTGACATTGTCTCTATGTGGCTTAGTTGCCATTGTCTCTGTGTAACCTTGTCTCTGTGTGGCCTTTAGTGGCCTTGTGGCATATTGTTGCCTTGTCTTTTGTGCCTTGTGGCAGTGTGGTCCATCACGGCCTTGTCTCTGTGTGGTCCATCGCGGCCTTGTCTTTGTGTGGTCTGTTATGGCCTTGTTCCGTGTGGTCCATAGTGGCCTTACTCTATGTGGTCCATCGTGGCCTTACTCTATGTGGTCCATCGTGGCCTTGCTCTGTGTGGTCTATCATGGCTTGTGTTTCCAATGGCCTGTCTCTATGTAACTAAGTTAGCCTCATTCTCAGATAATGTTCACTATTCCCCAGCGCTTGCTTCCCTTCAACTCGTTTCCTGTACTCAAACATAGAGCATTGGAGATTATAACGCTAAGGCCATGGGTTCATTCTCCGGGGAAGAAATAAATGATAAGACGTAAAGTGTGTCTTGAAGTGTAATGTAAGTCGCTTTGGATGAAAACGTCAGCAATGGATAATGTTTAAATGTGTATATACAGCAGCAGGAATATTAAAGGAACCGTATGTAAGAAATGTATTTCAATTAATCATAAAATGGCCCTGATATGTCACTAGACATTAAGAAATCATGTTCATTTCAAATACTTATGTCACTGACAACAGTAGTCCGGCCAGGATATTGTCATTTAAAAGTGAAGTTGCAGCCTTCAACTGATGTTGATGTTGTCATGTTGTGTTTTGGCCTGATGCTCCACCCTCCACCTATCTACCAATCACGAAGTCAGTAGTGTTTCGGCATCCGGGTCGCCAGCTCTGCTCTAGTTACCACAGCTGCGGCTACAAACGTGTCGGATAAAAAATGTCTAACGTTACGAAACCTAAAAGACCGAGTTATGAATCCGAAATACGTCGTGACAAAGTCCCCTAAAAAACGTACTGTGTAGGACTCGTCACTTGCCATTGGAAGCTCCTTGTAGCAGCCTACGTTCCTGCTGGATCCTGCAGCCTAACTGGCAACCTCGAGTCAAGGGGGAGGGGGAGGGGATACACCGCTCTACAGTCATTTGAAAGTGATTGCAGTACCAGTTTTGGCCACAATTTTACATACGGTTCCTTTAAAATGCATAATTGCATTATACATGTCTTCACATAGTACCTTACAGGTTCACCGTTTCTCACTATGAGGAAAGTGGCCCTATTACTAATTAGCTATCGGCCTATGAGGCATTCCACGTTCCATGTTTCATGCTTATTATGTTAACTCTTTTTTCTTTGTATGATTTAGGAACTACAGGATACACAACTGGTGGGTATACTTTTCTTTACCATTCTATGGGGGTGGGCTCCGTCCCGGTGGATTATTCCTCCACCTATTTTTGGGGGTCGGCTGCGCCCTTGCCTTGTCTTCATGAGGAAATGCAGAGTCCGTACCCTCGGATTGCGAGCTACATTCTTGCTTACAGTTCTACGCCAAAGAACTTTATATCATATATTGCTTGCTGGGCTGTTAATAAATGTATAATTGTTACGGTATTTATTCTCCCGAGTCTTTCTGGTAGAACTAACTGCAGCAGCCATATCACCCTGTAGCCCAAGACTGGTTGCCTACTGAAGCTAAGCAGGGCTGAGCGTGGTTAGTACCTGGTTGTGCCAGTACCAGGTTGCTGCTGGAAGAGGTGTTAGTGAGGCCAGTAGTGGGTGCTCACCCTGTGGTCTGTGTGGATCCTAATGCCCCAGTATAGTGATGGGGACACTATACTGTCAAAGAGCACCATCCTTCGGATGAGATGTTAAACCGAGGTCCTGACTCTCTGTGGTCATTAAAAATCCCAGGATGTCCTTTGGAAAAAGAGTAGGGGTGTAACCCTGGCATCCTGGCCAAATTTGCCCAATGGCCTCTGTCCATCATGGCCTCCTAATCATCCCCCATATATACTCTTTGGCTTCATCTCTCTGTCTCCTCTCCACCAGTAAGCTGGTGTGTGGTGGGCGTTCTGGCGCAGTATGTCTGCCGTCGCATCATCCAGGTGGATACTGCATATTAGTAGTAGTTGAGGAGATTCCCCCTTTCATATGTAAAGTGCTTTGAGTACCCAGAAAAGCGCTATATTAATGTAATGAATTATTATTATGTTTTATTATAACTCTTGTATATAATATAAGTAAGGGATAATGTACATCCAGCCGGTTGTTATCGCAGAACAAATCCCGACAGGGTGATCAGGACCCAGACACGAAGCTAGACATTGTTTTCGAGAAATAATATACTGCTGGATGGCATGATTGACCAATCACAATCAAGTATTCCACAGAGCCGTGTAATAATATAATATAATAGCTAAGGTCATGCAGGTTTGTTTGTGCATTAAATTCATGGCCACGAGAAAAGGATGTCGTTCCATCATCATAGGATCTTCACATCAACATAACTTCCATCTTCACATAACTCCACAACTTCACATCACACATAACTTCACATCATTACCTCAACAAAATGATCTCGTGGCCACGTCATATTATTATGTTTCCACAAATTAATATGTATGTAATATATATATATATATATATATATATTAGGGATGCAACAATACAGTTAGCCCACGGTTCAATACACACCTCGGTTTTTTAACCACGGTTTTCGGTTCGGTTCGGTTCTGATGGCTTGACACAGAGTGTTTTTTTGTTATTATGTGCTTAGGCAATAGGAACAGTAAGAGGTTAAGGAGAAAAAAATAAAAACGATTTGTTGCAATACTCCTTTATTTTACTTAAAAGCTAAGCAAAGTCCACTAGTTCCTATAGTGTATTGTATAATATACAATTAACACTGACATCTCACAGCTGCTGGTAGCCCATTTTGAAAATAAACATAGGCCTAGCCTACATGTTAGTAAACATAAAGGGGGTCAGTCTAGGACAACTCGAGGTATCACACACCAGACGCGCACTTTCTCAGTTTATGGCCAGCAATATTGTTATGTTTAAGGACATTATGAAATTAAGTGTTAAACTCACATTAGACTTTTGACAATCGGTTGTCCTCACTTAGGACATATCTAAGTTTCATTACTACTTTTACCCAAATACTTTTAGGGCTACTGCATACAGATATTGCATCGAAGTACAATTTTTGAATTGTTTTTATGTTTTGTTTTTTGTGACAATTTTCAATATGTGGGCAAAAAAAACCAAAACACTTCAAGAGGAGATGCATCCCACACAAACGTATAGTTTGAATAGAGCAAATGGTAAGGAGAAAATGAAATGTCCCAAGCATCAGCTGTGGCCTCTATCTCAGGCTAATCAATAGAGTGGTGTGACATTTATTTGGCTGCAGAATCAGAAACATATTAGCCCCTACAGATTTCTGGGAACAGTTCTCCATGCCGAAGACTGCGTGTTTTCTCTCCTAAAAGTAGTGGTGATCTCATTGACTGAGTATACAGAAAACGAAAAGAAAGAGAAAAAAGCAGAGATAGAATATTCATCAGATGGTCAGAAACTGTAAAGCCATGACACCATAACATAACTTCTGACACATTTTTGGCTGCACTGAATGGATTGTTCTTTGTCTGACAAGAAAGACCAAAGTGTTGATTGCATATTGTTTAGTCTCTCATGAGTTTGCATGCTTAGCTGTTGTCAGTGTAGCCATGGTTCGATTTCACAACGTCTCTGGTTTACAGAGAACACATCTGGCAGTGGAGAGCAGGAAAAATTAAAAGTGAAGTCAAAATCTTGTCACAGTTGGTTGCACTGAAAAGCCAACTGTATAAAATTACAACTCAGTCTAAACCAAAGGGTCAAAGTCTTGTCGGATAGCATGGCCCACCCTGCTGAAAGTCTCTGCATTAATTCCTTGTTTGTCCAGGCTGGTTTATGCTGTTTAGAGTTGATAGACTGCTGGTCAAGCTGGTGGATTAGCGTAGTCCTCTGAAATTTTGAGTAAAGAAAAAATGCAATATTGGTAAAACTTGAATCACACAGAGACAAAATAATAAGCATCAATAGTATGTAACTACAATTTTGTGGCATCAAGTTCAAAATGGAAAGTTGCTGTTTTTAAAGGATTTTTGATGCACATTTGAGAACAAAAATGTGTACATTTGTGTCAAAATTGAGCCGACAGCCACTGACCCCAAGAAAGTTGCAAATTTAGTAAGAGGATAAATGTAAAATCATATAGTAAAAAGAATGTCATTGCAGTCAGAATGCTGTGTCTATCAGCACATCATATCTCATGCTGTGGACAAGCTGACCAACAACCAGCATCCCAAGCTGGTTTATGCTGGTGAGCAGCAATGCTGTATTTTCAGCAGGGCAGTTGGTTCGTCCCATAACTACACCTTCAGGTTTAAAAAAACATCCTATTTAATCATCAGTAATTCAAAAGTTGCTGTGTATTGTTCCTGCGGATGCGACCTCCAGTAGGGCAAAGGAGTTTTTGACTTTCAAGGGGGCCTGCACCAGGCGGTAACTACCACAGAGATGGATGAAAATGCAAATGGATAGCTTTCTCCAGGTGTCAGACTTTCTTGGTCTAAACTGAGCCAGTGCAAATTTGTCAGCAAACACCAATGTTTTATCACACCATTTACAATATGGGCCCTATCATACAGCCGGCGCAACGCAAGTGTTTTTAGCTAGTTTCAGCCCGATGCAGTTATCATTTTCAAGTCCTGCGCCACGTTGTTTAAATAGCAAATGCATTTGCGTCCATCTGTGCGCCTGTCACAATCCCTGTATCAAGGTTCCTTGTTGTGGATCTTATATCATTATTTCCCTTTTCCTGTTTAGTTCCTGTTTGCCTATGTCTTGTTTGTTACCATAGTGATTAATCAGTTTCAGGTGTGCCTTGTTATCCTGTGTATATATTAACCAGTGTTTCAGTCTTGGTTTGTTGGTTGTTGTTTTTACATGTTATGTGAAGCTGTTGCGTTCCTGCTCTTTTAATTATTGTTCCTGTTCCTGTTCCTGTTCCTGGTTTTGACCCTCTATTTTGATTATCTTTGTTTTTGTTCTCAATAAACACTGCTGCTACTGGATTCTCATCTCTCTTTGTCCCTCCATCAACGTAACAGCGCCCATATGCTGCTGGTCTGAAAACCAGGTATGTTCAGGCGCATTGTTGGCGCGTTGCTATTTTGAAGCAACTGAAATAGACTGTGTCATTGACCAACTGGAACCGGTCTAAAGTCAAGGCGCAATATTTTATGTTGTTATTTAAATGGCGCGTTAGAAATGTGCGCCTATAGGCGGGTCCACAGCGCGCTACACTTTGTCCTGTAGATGGTCTGTTTGCAGGCTTTAACCTCACGCACGATAAGATCCATTTCCTCACTAAAGAAGCGTTCAGTTTTTCCGCTTGCAAATTCCGTCATGTAAATAGCGAATCCGCCATGGCGCGAGCACAACTGGCTTTTAAAGGGAATGGGAGATGAGACTCTGATTGGTTTATTGCACGTTATGCCCAAAATACACCCATTACTCATTAAGAGAATAGGGACAACCCTTTTAGATCATGCACCGGGTGCACTGACCATTTTTACCGTTGTTAAACTAGCAAAAGTGGATTTGGACACGCCCTAAGTGCATGGTCTAAAGCGTATGGTGCAAGTGCACTTAGGGCGTGTCCAAATCCACTTTTGCTAGTTTAACGATGGGAAAAATGGCCGGTGCACCCGGTCGTTAAAATAGGGCCCTACATGTCAGTGACTAAAGGAAATTGTTTAAAATTATTGGTTTTGAAAATGTGGAGAACTCAAGGACAGAGCATCATTTAACATAAGTCCTGGATAGTTACAGATCTGAATTGGTTGTTCAGACAAATCTACTTCCCTTGAAAACAACTGCTGGTACTGTCTATGCTCATAAACAACAAATGCCTTGCATTACACCTCACATCACACATTTTACTCCCACTTGGCTCGTCATTGAGGCAGAGTTATGGCTTGTGTGGGCCAGTGCAAGCAAAGGTGTGTACTCAGAAATTCCTGCATGAATTTCTTGTGGTTCTTTTTTCCTTCTTTTGAACATGATCATCTTTTAGAACATTTTTTGATTATTTGTAGATCTTTTCTTTTTTCAGCCCTGCTTCCATAATTCATATATTAATTCAATGTGTTAGTTGTGAATATGAGTTCTTTGTATGAAAAGGCCTTCTGAAGACTCCTTTAGCAGATATCACAGAACACGACTCCTATAATTGACCACTCCTAACATACACCATAATGTTTTTAGTTGTAAAACATGGGCCCCAGCTCCAAGGATAGCATTATTCAAGTAATAATTTTTACAGTGCCACAAAATAGTCCACTTACATGTCATTGGTGTAATGACAGTCTCTGGTGAATTAACCGCAGCCTGTTTGGGAATTTACTTCATCACTGACCTCAACTTATCTACAACTTAACATCATTTCATTCTTTATACTTCACATGTCCAAGACTGCATACCTGTGCACATGCCAAGAACAACCTTGCCTTGATTAAGGCCTGTATGTTAGTACATCACTGCCATGCCATTTCTGACGGCCATAGATATGTTGGATTTCCAGAGTAATGGTATCAAGCTGGCATCAGCTTGTGTAGTCTGACTAAACATATTGTCTTGGCATTTGTCTGAAATGCCTCGTAAAGCTCTTGACCATTTTTCAGTTTGAATCAGTAGAAAGAAAAGTGGCTATAAAATGTGTGACAATGTCTTTTTTCCAATATGGAACATATGCCTCATTCCCTATTTCCCCATGAAATTGCATGGGAAAGTATAATTATGTGTCAGAACCAATCCTACCCTATGTAATGATAATTGTGCAATTCAAAAGCCTTAATTTTCAGGATAGTGTTATTTGTTAAGTTATTCTCGTCATTGATGTTTGTCCGAATGTACTTTCATTGACCTCTCACCCCAGACCCTCACTCTAATGTTCACCCAATGTAGACACAACATGTTCCACCTTTAATCCAGTAAGCCCTCTATGCATGCTTTTTCTTCTGCCGACAGTGCACACGGAGAGAGGAAGCTCTGTTCCTTTCTAAATAATTCCTCATGTTTCCATTGAGTGGGCATTGTACTGTACATTTCCTCAATTATCCCACTGCAGAGCCAGTCCCTGTGGATCAAGCTGAGACGATGGCTGAATTCTGCAGATTGTAGCCAAACGCTGCATTTCATGGTGATTGATTTGACACTTAATTGGTTCCCAAGGTGAACATGGCCAATCCAACTCATTGTTCTAGGAGGCACTTGCTGGCAATCATGCACTGTAAAGGGGGACCCACCCTGACTTGGCATGGGTAATGTGAGAATGATTCAGTGGGGGAGTGGAGGGCTGATCTGGCCATTGGCCAGCAAGTGTGTGGACAGTATCAGAAATGAGAGTTCATATAAACGCCTGAGAAGTAGGTCAAGGACTCAATAGTGAAGCCAGGGATGTTTTTCACTATAAGATGTCTGAAAACAATTTCCATTTCTCACACTCATGTTTTCCAAACACACATTACTTTCTTTCTTTTGAGTAAGAACATTAGTTGGAGAGGACACATAGACTATGTTTGTGGCAAAATTAACAAGTCAATTGGCATAATAAGGAGGATTAGCCATCTTGTTACTCCAAAATGTCTCCGTACCTTATATTACAGTTTAATTTATCCGTATTTGTCATATTCTAACATGGTGTGGGGGAGCACATTTCCTACAAAGCTACATAAAATTTTAATTCTCCAGAAACGGTTTGTCAGGATAGCGGCTCGTTCAGGTTCCTACACATCTTCAGCTATGTTATTTAAGAAACTGCAGTTTTTTTCAATTTTTGACATTAATACCTTCCAAATATGTGTTTTCATGTACAAATTATTTTCATCGGAAGGAAAGATTCCTAGTCAGTTCATGTTATACTTTAAAGCAAACTCAGCTGTTCATGCTCATAATACCAGGCAGGTAATGGATCTCCATCCTCCAAACTTTACCACATGTAGAGGCCAATTTTCAATAAGATTTAAAGGTACACAGATATGGAATAGATTTTCTCATGTGGCGAGACAATGTACCTCAATAGAGAGTTTTAAAAGAGTTTTAAGAGGTCTGCTGATAAACTAGTTTGTGCATTTGGTATTTTCTTTTAATTTGTGCAAATAAATAAATAAATAAAAATAAATAAATCTTCAGCTTGCAAACCAAAAGGTGTCATTACAAATTATTTGAAAAGAGTCGGCTTATAAGAATGACTCACTGATCTTAATGAGTCAACAGCAGTCCACAAGTTGTCAACTTACTAGAGGTGAAGATATTCCTTCAAAAAATCAGCTTGTTTATCACATAAAGCTACAGTATAGCCATAGTGACTATTAACTAATGTATGGAGGGAAGATTCTTCAAAAAATCTCTCTTTGTGTTCTATGAATGTAATAACAGAATACAGGTCTGTAATGACATGAGAGTTAGTAAATAACTAAATTTACATTTTTGGGTGAACTATCCCTTTCATAAAAAACTCAATGTCATTTTGAGGAGTTAAAGAATGACCTCTTCATTAACACCCTCAAGGTCGGAACACCCCTTCCACTAGCAAAACTCTGATACAGTTCTCCTAATCAGCTGCAGACATGCAGAGATAAGCTAAGCCCCTTTCTTCACTGCTTTCAAACAAACTGAACGTTGCCAAGATCCTGTTCTCAATTTCTATGGTCTGACATGCCTTGTGCATTTGAAGAACTCTGAGAAAAGTGGCTGCCGAGTCTCTGTGCATTCCAATAACATTCTGATATTATTATTATTATTATTATGACTCTGATGTCATGGCTTAGCTTTGCCAAGCATTATAGTCATAAGGTCATCTTTCACATGACAAGCATTTGGTGTGTATTTCTTATGCAAGTGTAAGAGTTCTGTGAGAACTTGGGTGGGGTAAATGAGTCGAGGGTGGGTGTAAGTTGGTGAAGAAAGACATGGGGTTCATACGCAGACAGGGTTTAATGGTTTAGACAAATGCTCATGGAGGGCTGTGGGGTGGACAGAACCCAACACTTTCTTTTTTATTGCCGGTCTTCATCTAATCCACGATGGCCTAGCTATAGAGTGGGTTGCTTGTTCTCCAAGCTTCAGGTCATTTGTAGACTTGTGCAGTTGGTAGTCTGGTCAAGAACACACTAGCAGTGAAGCGTTATATTTGAAGTATGGGTTATTAGGTGGAAATGTGAAGTCATTGACTGACTTTGTCCAGACCAGCATTTGTATGCTTTGGGTGCTGGCTCTCTGTATGGGATTTTGGTAGAATCCTGACTAGGATTTTTAAAGGATTAATTCACTTCAGAATTAAAATTTCCCGATAATTGACTCACACACACATCATTCAAGATATTAATGTCTTTCTTTCTTCAGTCGAAAAGAAATTAAGGTTTTTGAGGAAAACATTCCAGGATTTTTCTCCATATAGTGGACTTCAGTGGGGTCCAACGGGTTGAAGGTCCAAATTGCAGTTTCAATGCACCTTCAAAGGCTCTACACGATCCCAGCCGAGGAATAAGGGTCTTATCTTGCCAAACGATCGGTTATTTTCTAAAATAAAATAAACATTTATATACTTTTTAACCACAAATGCTTGTCTTGCACTAGCTGCGATGCGCCACACATTACCTAATCACATTGAAAGGTCACGTGTGACGTAGGCGGAAGTACAGACCTAGTGTTTACAAATCGAACGTGCAAAGACTAAGTCAAACGGCAAAAAAAAAAGGTAATGCATTGCAGAGCTAGTGCAAGACAAGCATTTGTCATTAAAAAGTATATATATATATATTTCTTTTTTTTTAGAAAACGACCGATGGTTGACCTATGATGACCTAGATAAGACCCTTATTCCCAGCTGGGATCGTGTAGACCTTTGAAGCTGCAATGACAATGCAATTTGGACCTTCGACCGTTGCACCCCATTGAAGTCACTATATGGAGAAAAATCATGGAATATTTTCCTCAATAACCTTATTTTCTTTAAGACTGAAGAAAGAAAGACATGAACATCTTGGATTACGTGGGGGTAAGTAAATTATCATTTAATTCTGAAGTGAAGTAATCCTTTTATAAGCTTAATGAGAATTATTATTATTATTATTTTTATTTTTTAATTTTTTTGCTTTGGTTACATAACATATACACAGATTAACCAAATCATTATGGCCACCTGACTAATAAGCTGTTGGTCCTCTGTGTGCAGTGGCGGTTCTAGAGGGGGGCCAGGGGGGCCAGGGGGGGCCAGTGCCCCTGTGACAACAAGCTTGGACCCCCTCGCTTAAAGCATCAGTTGCGTTCTATACGCTGGTACAATTCCCAGAAGTGGTGCAAAGATGCTTGAGTTCCAGACATGGCATCTATCTGAGAAGGAACTCAATAAATAAGTGGTGCATATAAAAATGATTCATTTTGAGTTGATTCTCACTTGAATTATGTAACATCGTCATCTTGGTGAATGCACGTCTTCCCAGTGGCGCAACGAGATAAGTGACAGGCATCTGATCCAGAGACAGTGGGTTTGAGTCCCGCGTGGGATGACTTTAGAAAAATTGTGTTTGTGTTTATTATTCAAGCGTTGTACTAATCTTTCTTTCTCTTGGATTAGAAATAGTTTGTTTTATTGTATTTTCATTTACTGGGAAGTGTTTGTTGTTTTATCATCAATATTATCATGACATATTTTTTCTTTTATTAATGTTTATATGAGTTGTATTATATTGTGTTTGCATTCTTTGGTTATTTTTATCTTTCTTTGGTGGAGGCTTTAGATAAGCCATACTGGCTTTTTGCCTTCTCCAGCACTATATGCATCAGTATGTCCTTGGTGTTGTATTTTCTTTTAATTTGTGCAAATAAATAAATAAATAAATAAATAAATAATCATTAATTAATGGTTTAGTTCTTCATGAGTCATACATTAACACATGATTATCTGTGCATTAGTTAAGCATGAATTAATGCTTATTAGTGCACCCGTATTGTAAAGTGTTACCGTTTTTTCAGTACTCTTTCCACCACTGCCAGTACTTTACCATAAAAAATATGGTATTACAAACCAATTTGTCAAGTCAAGTCACCTTTATTTATATAGCGCTTTTTACAATACAGATTGTTTCAAAGCAGCTTTACAGTGATAACAGTAATATAATGCATCAAAGTTTGTTTGGCTGTATCAGCTCTAGAAGAAAATAGTGACATTGTCCAGGTTAAGTAAGTTCAGTGTTGATTTCTGTTGTAAAAAAGTGAGTTATTTAGTTCATTTATCGATACAGCAGCTCTGGAGAAAATAGAGGCAACTAAGCAAACTAAGGTGACAGTGGCAACCCAAACTTTTTGTGAAGGTGTTTGTTTTTTATTTAATTCACTATAACAGCGCCAACGCCTGGAATTGAATAGGGGGTTGAGAGGTGCACACATGGTCGCTTTTGGTGGCGGTCCAGCCTCGGTTGGACTTAGCCATGTCCTCCTTGAGCCCAAAATATCAGGGCTGCTTGGGCGGCTCAGAGTCCAACACTAGCTTAGGGCAGGGTCCCTGGCACTTGGGAAATGGGTAGCGCTTTGCTGGGTGGAAAGATTGCTTCACCTCGGGTTCTGTATTCTGCTGGGGCTGAGTGGTCGTTGCCGCAGGCTTGGTGTGCTGCTTAGTTGACGTCGATATAGGGCGACTGGAAGCAGCAGAGGAGCTCGATCTCTTTGGCAGAAATACGCATGGCCTGCTATGTTTTCTGCGCTGCCCTGAAGCCATCAACCACAGGACCAAACAAGCCCGAGAGAGAGACTGGGGAGTGGAGGAAGGCTGTCTTGTCAGCATCCTTGATCTCCGTCGAGTTGTGCCAAAGGTGGCTCTCAAGGACACCAGATTGGGCATGGTGCGCCCGATTGCCTGGGCTATATGGATTTTGTGGCACGCAGGGCGAGGTTGGTTGCGCTGCACAGGCATATGCTCTGGTTGATGTGAGCTCGCTGCAGTCTCCTTGTTTGGCTCCGTCTCGGCTCAAGAGGGGAAAAGAACGGAAGAGTGTGCGAGGCAGAATTGCTTTCTTTAAAGAAAGCGATTTATGAGAGAAGCAATGTGAGATTCATGCTCTTGCAGTGCGAGCAGCTGATCTCTGTGAGTGCCGAGACAGCTGACGAACTCAAAGTGCTTGTCCGAGGGATGCAGGACAGCCCTGCATGAGTTATAGTCGTGGCACGACATTTTGCAACAAACGCCACCTGCTCTTTTAGTAAATGAAATATGCTCTTTTAAATAAGCTTGCACCGTGAAGTTGTTTATGCCTTCGCCGGAAGAGTCCGCTACAGAGGCTGTTTTCAACGGCGAGTAGGAGCTTCTTCGTCTTCGGAGTCAGCAAGGAGATGTGTCTTGGAGGGACAGAAAATCTGACTAAATGGCCGTTTTGTGCGACTTAGGTAGTCGGCCCTGCCCTTTCTGGTGGGCTGATTTGTCTGTGCAAGTGCACAGACGTGAACCAATCAGGCTACAGTATTCTGAGATCCCTATACGCCTCAGAGAGACTGACCCAATGCGAAGTGAACCGTATTGAAAGGGAACCACTTTTACAAACCCATTGCAAATGTTTGTTTGAAAGTATAATCATAAACCCATCACTAATTATTGCAGACATGTTGGTCTGCTTTTCATTGATCTCTGTCTTTATCAATGCAGAAATGTTCTCTGAAAAGTCTATTGCAATTTATGAAAGAAAAATAAACTAACAAAAGTCAGGTCAAGATCCCAATACAGCAAACCCTGATCTCCATGGATGTTCAAATGAAACATTTAATAAAACATAACCATCTAAATCTCTCTTAATTCTTAATAAGAACTTATGTAGACATATGACAGAAATCAAGTCCAACTTTAATCACTCAGTAGTAAAGTTTCAATAGTAAACTTTACTGTATAGAATGTTGAGCTGTTAATAAAAATTTGGTTTTTAAGTGTAACCTTAATGCGTAATAATGCTTATTGTAACCAAGGCTCACTGGAAAAAAGTTTTTGAAACTTTTACCCTGTTCCTTGCACACAATATTATTTTATGACTTCAAAACATATGTATATCCCGAAATATTTCCATCATATGTATGTTTTTTTCTGATGCAGCAAAATTGCTTCGCTCAGTTGGTACAGTACTATATTTTCAATAGTATCTTACTGTACAATTGAATATACAGAAGTCAGTAATCACTTTTACATTGGTTAATTTTACAGATGCAGTTTATTTAAAGCAACTTACAAATGGAAAATACAGGCAACTGTGATGATAGAAAATGATAGATTCATATGTACGATTGATGATAATATTGCTTTACATCACATGAAGGACATGCTTTTGAACAAAGCCGAAACATTTTCAGGATCCGGTTTTCAGTGTCAACATCATTTGAGTTGAGGCATTATTTGTGATTATTTTTTGTATTTATTGTATTTCAGTGCTTCTTTTTTCTTCTTCTTCTGCTCTCTTCTTTTTGTTTTCCAGTTTTTTGGCTTTTTTAGTTTTTTTTTTTAAAACTTATTTATTTCCTTCATTTTCTCAATCAGAAAATCAATTAGTGTTGAGTGCGATCATCTGCAGAGTTTGCACACAGTGAAAAGCATCATTCACCAGCTTTATTTTCTCTCTCTCTAATTCCTGCAGTTCTTCTTCCAGCTTCTGGACCACAGCCTCACCATCTCCAATTTTGTCATCATATTTCTTCTTTAATTCTTCATATGTCCTCTTCTCTTTCTTTGTCTTTGTAACAATTTTTTGCATCTTTGACATGTTTATTGTAGTGGCATTTCTTTGTGCACACTGTACAGTGATTGTTTCTCATAGAACTGAACCATGAGAGATTTTTGGCCCACACACTATCTGGGTAAACACAGTTCTCCTCACAGACGCTGCAGCACACCGCCACACGAGCTACAGAAAGATCAATATCAACCTTCTGTTTGTAGGGCACTTCAGTTTCATACTCAAAGTTCTTAATGTTCTTGACATATTTCTTGTTCTTCTCCAGAGCTTCTTGAGTTTGTTTCAGCTTATTTTGCTTTAGTTCCATCATGTGAACATGTGCTTTTAGATTAGAGATATTTGCCTCCAGGAGTTTCCGTTTCTGCAACACATCTCGAGTCATCTTCAGGGATTTTGGTTGTATTGTGTCAAGAGCATAAACTATCTTGCCATTCCTCTAAATCTGAGATTCCATGATTGTTCATGGATCATCTGTTATTCTTCATCACCAGCTTCTGACTGACAGTTGTCAAACAGGAAAAACTTTGGCTGATTCTCCTCATTCACTGCACACTTGATTTTAGCCTCTTTAACGTCAGAGCATTTTTAGGTCGAACTCCACATGGGTGTGTGAAGAGCAAGATGATGTTTTCAGCAATATCTTTCCCAAATAAAGACTGAACAGCATCAAATATGTACATTTGTCTGTCAGAGAGTCGTGTTTGTGTTGCTTCAATCACCAGACACATTGCATCTATTTCATGGATCCCTTCAGCAGATTTAAACTAAGCAAACTCTCAGCGATCTCTTTTTCTTTCTCAACTCCACGTGTGTCTCCATATCCTGGTGTGTCGATGATTGTTAAATGGATTGGACTCTCTTGTAGATAAAACCCATAAACAGTGATGATGGAGGTCTGACTGTGAGTTGATGTTCGGTCACTCTGATCATCTGTGATCTCAAACCAAACCTTGTCTTCTCTCTTTACATCTAACATGTAGTTGATCATCGTATTGATGAAGATTATTTTTCCTGTTCCTGTTTCTCCCCCACAGAATAATTTTATGGGGGTTTGTTTCTGTCTCTCTTTCCAAACGTCATTTTTCTATATGGTTCAGATTCATATTGAGAGTCAGTCTTTAGTTTCAGATGGAATCAATTAGGAGTCCAACCCTTAATTGCACTACTTTATTTGATGATTTCTTCAAATTTGTGGAATTCAGGTCCTAAACTATAGCCAGTCTGCAATGTAAAGCAGAAAACATAACTCAAAAACAGACAATTAGATATGTATGTATATATATATATATATATATATATAGCATAGCAGCCTCTATCCTGGCCTCAGACAGCGAGGAATGGTCCGGTTCGCACCATCCTGTCTCCTCTTCTGTCCAGGAATCCGGCTGGACGCGCTCCAGCGTGGATGCGGAACTAATGCGCCTCCTTTCAAAGGCCGTTGACCAGCTTGGTCTTGAGTGGTCGCCGCCTAAGGAGCCCGTGCCTAACAGACTCGACGGCTGCTTTCTTCATCGCCGCCGCCAAGCGCCTGCATCCAGATCTGCACCCTTCCTGCCGGAGCTCCACACGGAGCTTTCTAAATCGTGGAACGCACCATTCTCCGCGAGACTCCACTCTCACGTCTCCTCGGCGCTCTCACAGGTTGACGGCGCCGCTGAGAAGGGGTACAACACTATCCCCCCAGTGGAGGAGGCGGTAGCAGCGCACCTTTGTCCACCCTCTGCGGGATGGCGCTCAAAGGCTGCCCTCCCGTCCAAAGCGTGCAGGACAACATCAGCTCTCGTCGGCCGCGCTTTCTCTGCCGCCGGACAGACTGCGTCCGCCCTACATTCTATGGCAGTCCTGCAGATCCTCCAGGCTGATCTCCTCCGCGAGATAGATGAGAATGGCCTGGACCCGGCCGCCATTACAGATTTGAGAAGCGCGATGGATCTCTCCCTCCACGCTACTAAATCTGCGGCCCAGGCGATTGGAAGGTGCATGTCGTCGCTCACCGTCACAGAGAGGCACCTCTGGTTGACGCTCGCCGACATGAGGGAATCTGAGCTCCCGCTTTCTCAACGCGCCGCTCTCCCCCACCGGCCTCTTCGGCCCAGCGGTAAACGGGATCATTGACCGCTTCTCGGAGGTGCAAAAGACCATACAGGCCATGAACCTTTTCCTGCCTCGACACTCTAGCTCTGCTGCAGGCCGCTCTCGAGATCAGCTTCCTGCGCAAAGCTCTAACCAGCATCCAGCCCAGCCTCCGTCTTCGCAGCGACGACAGGGCGGCCTCCCTAGATCGCACTCAGCCAGCCGTCACAGACCGCCTCCCCCGCGGGGACCCCGGCCCAAGATCGCGCTGAAGCCCGAGCACGCAAAGTCCTGCTGCGGCCGGACCACCGTCAAAATACCCCGCTTTGTCAGTCCCCTTAAGCAAGGCTACTGCAGAAGTGTATTTGGCAGCCAACGAGCCGGTAAAACTACCCATTCGCCTGCACACAACCACCGTTTTTACAGCGACCCAGAGAAATCTCAAAAAGAGTGTAATGTCTGGTTATCTGGCTCAAGCCGCTGGCATTTTAAGTGTAGAAAATGTGCCCACGTCTCAGTGTTCACCCCTACACACAAGCACGATAACCCCCGTGTCTCTCACAGAGCCCACTCTCATAAAGCTGGCAAATGCCGCTCGAGTATTAAAAGTAGGAAATGTGCCCACGAACCCGTGTCCACACCTACTCACTGCCCGCTCTGTCACACGGTCAAAGTTACCTCTCACCGGTCATGTTATAAATGTAAGTCCTGTGCCTGCTCACAAGCGCTCACTCTTGCTGACAAACACTTTACCCCCAGCGCTGCTCGCGCGTCCCGGTTTTCACACAAAATGTTCCCCGTCCAAAGCAAACCGGGACATCGTGTGTAAAACGGCCAGCCATCACTGTCAGCGAGCAGCCGTATCCAAGCACCGAGAGCGCGTGCTCCGTGCTCATACCTCTGAGTCAGGTTATCGAGCCCACGAAGTGTGGCAATCGAAACCCGGAGGCCATTCTGCCCTTAGCTGTACATGCAGAAGCATGGGAAGCTATTCCAGTGTGTGGAATGTGTCGGACGGCTTTCCTGTAGCTCAAACAGTAGAGCGTTGGCGTTAGCAACGCCTAGGTCATGGGTTCGATTCCCAGGGAAAGCAAGAACTGACAAAAATTTAAAAAATGTGTACCTTGAATGCAATGTAAGTCGCTTTGGATAAAAGCGTCTGCCAAATGAATAAATGTAAATGTAAAATGTGTCAGAATGGGTGCTAAGCACAGTAAAACAGGGTTATTCGCTGCAGTTTCGCTCGCCGTCCCCCGCGCTTTCGAGCACACCTACTTCGTGCAGAAATAACGAAACTACTGTGCAAATGGGCCATAGAACCGGTACCTCCTTCTCTGAGCGAGTCAGGCTTTTACAGCCGTTACTTCCTCATACCCAAGAAGGACGGAGCTCTAAGACTTATCTTAGACCTGAGACCTGAACAAAGCTCTCATGAGAAGACCGTTCAAAATGCTCACAACCAGACAGATACTCGCGCAAATTCGCCCGAGGAACTGGTTTATTTCTCTCGATCTGAAAGACGCGTACTTTCAGATTCAGATAGTACCCCGTCACAGGCCATTCTTGAGATTCGCCTTCGAGGGTTAAGGGTATCAATACACCGTCCTTCCGTTCGGCCTGTCTTTAGCACCCCGTACATTCACGTGCATGGACTCTCGCTCCCCTGAGAAATAGGGCTATGCGAATTGTGAACTATCTGGACGATTGGCTGATTTTGGCACAGTCAGAGATAGAACTTATCTCTCACAGGACAGTGCTTCTCAGCCATCTGGAAAGCCTGGGTCTTACGGTCAACTGGACCAAGAGCTCATTACTGCCCAGTCAGTCAGTTTCTTTTCTGGGAATAGAACTGGACTCTGTGGCTATGACGGCCCGTTTGTCGACACAGCGCGTGCGCCGTGTTCGACACCTGGCCGCTTCTTTCCAGAAGACCGAGAGAAACGCCTTCAGATAAACTGTCTGGAGATGATGGTTCCCAGAGCTGATGCGGCTGTCACACGTAGCCCCATGGCCGATCCCGGCGAGGAGAGATCTGCTCTTCAGGCGGCGGCTCAATCTGGCATCCCCATCCAGAGCGCTGGTCTCTGCATGCATGGATAATCAGATAATCATGGATAGTCTGTGTTCTCCTCATGGTGCGCCGACAAAAATCTAGACCCACGTACTTGTGGTGTTTCGTGGGTGCTTTGCTTCCTTCAGGAGCTGTTGGACAAGGGCAGGTCCCCCTCCACGCTCAAAGTGTATGTGGCGGCTATTGCAGCGTTCGCAGTTCCAAAGCGCGGCCAGTCAATAGGAAGGAACGAGCTCATCATCCGCTTCCTCAGAGGAGCCAGGAGGATGAATCCCCGCGGGCCCCATCGGTTCCTATTTGGGATCTTTCTTTGGTCCTAGAGGCCCTGAAAACGCATCCCTTTGAACCATTAGACTCCGTGGATCTAAAATACCTGTCAATTAAACCCGTTTTTCTGATAGCCCTGTCATCAGTCAAACGTGTGGGGGATTTACAAGTGCTGTCTGTTAGCGCTGCATGTCTCGAGTTTAGACCAAACGACTCTAAAATCATCCTCAAACCAAGACATGGATATGTCCCCAAGGTGATTGGCACTCCCTTCAGAGCGCAGGTCATCTCTCTATCGGCTCTGCCAGCATCCGGTAGCGAGGGCGATGTTAACCTCCTATGCCCTGTCAGGGCGCTGAGAGTTTACATTACGCGCTCTGCCGCCTTCAGGCGCTCGGAGCAGCTCTTTGTTTCATTTGGTGGGCGCACCAAGGGTCTCGCTGCCTCGAAACATAGCCTGTCCAGATGGATAGTGGACGCTATCGCAGCAGCTTATGCGTCTAAACACCTGCAGTGCCCTCTGGGCATCAGGGCTCATTCCACTAGAGGCATGGCCTCTTCGTGGGCTTGGTCCAGCGGGATTTCTATTAATGACATTTGTATGGCGGCAGGCTGGGCCTCCTCCTCTACATTTGTTAGGTTTTACAACCTGGAAGTTCCTGCCTTGCAGGCAAAAATGTTATCAGTCTAATGGTGTGTATGCTCTGCCCACAGTTTTCGTGGCAGTCTCTCTCACGTGACTTAGCTCTCCTGGTTGAGCTGCACTGTAAGGGTTGATGTTCTTAATATAGACCGGCAGCGCCGCTCTGTATTCCCCTACGGTGTGCTTATGTACATGTGTTGGCCCGTGTTGCTGGCCACCTGATTCCCACTAATTTATGTTCCCCGGGTTTCCCCTGGGACTCATGTAGTAGATGCTCGGCGCGCACAGCGTTGACAAGGTGTTCCCGTAGCGTAAGCTATTACGCAATACGAGAGAACCTCTCGTAAGAGAATGTACTCGGTTACCTAATGTAACCTCGGTTCTCTCTAGAAGAGGGAACGAGTATTGCGTAACCTGCCGTGTCGCGCCACGAGCTTATTCGCTTCAGTCTATGAAAACCAGGGTAGCAGCCCCCGAGCCCTTCCTTATATACGCTTAAGTCATAGTCATAGTCAACTTCATTGTCATTCTACTGTATACATGTATACAATCGAATGAAATTTCGTTCCGTACAGACCGAGGTGCAACCAATACAAGAATAAACAACAACAACATCTAATACACACAATACATAGCAACAGTAAACAATTACAATAAAACAATCAAATAGTGAAATTCAAGCATAGCAGAAAGTCATAAAACCATTAAAGTGACAGTGCATAATGGTACATTTTTTAATGCCCATTTCATTTAGGTGACAGTCCACAGTCATTTATGGGCTCTTAGTCCTTCATTGGGGGGGTGGGGGGATGGGAAGGCGGCAATTTATGGCAATGAGATGATGAATGGCACCCTGGTATTCAGGGCTCTGACAGCTTGAGGGAAAAAACTATTACAGAATTTTGCAGTGCGAGTCCTGATGCTGCATAACCTCCTACCAGATGGTAAAGGGACAAACACACTGTGTGAGGGATGGGAGGGGTCCTTTATAATGGCAGAAGCTCTGCGCACACAGCATGACTGAAAGATGTCTTGGATGGGTGGTAGGGAGACCCCTATGATCTTTTCAGCTGTCCTCACTATGTGCTGCAGGGACTTTCGTTCGTTTGGGCGCGGTACTTCTCCAACAGGAACAGGCAATTGCATACGCATCCAAATCGCTCACAGAGACGGAACAGAATTATGCGCAAATCGAAAAAGAACTGTATGCCGTTCTGTTTGGGACAAGCGAATTCACCAGTATGTATACGGGAGAGCATTCATTGTGGAATCGGACCACAAACCATTAGAGTCCATATAAAAGAAACCGCTATCTGCTGCCCCTCTACGTCTACAGCGCAGCATTAATGCACGAATGATTTTGAATGAATATTTTAATCATGTCGATATACAATGGTCACATAATGTTAAAACTAATCTTGCTATTGATATCTTTGTTAGACTACCGACCCTATAGAACAAATGTCCGGCTAATATCGAACCTGAAATGAACTTTACCGCGCTCAACCAGCGGGAGTGCATTTCACGAATTAGTAATCGCTGGCGTTCAGCGGGAGGAAAGTCTGCGTGAACCCGCGTAGATGCAGTTTATGCAGTGAAGACTGTAAAGAGTTTGATACCTGTATTTCCTACCTGTCAGGGCCCCCTAGATGTCATGGGCCCCTGGGCAAGTGCCCAGTTGCCCTAATGGTTAATCCGGCCCTGTCTGCTGGACTTCTGTGTATGTAGCAGGTGTAATGTTCAGTGCACTTCTATAACCACATCCTGGACATTTTCTCAAGAGACGTGCCATTGGAAGGTTTGTCAAAAAGTTTGTTTTAGGCCCTGTATACTATGTCAAGCCATTTACGCTTAAACTGTTCCAAGTGTTTTACTAGTAGATTCAATTCAAAATTAAATTAGAGGGCTCTACAACTAAATTCTTACTACTAACATTTATGATTAGAGAGCTTTATAATCATATATTTCGTAAATATATAATCAAACTTTTTGCCAAACCTGCCAATGTGCACGTCTCTTGAGGAAATATCTGTTCTTCTGCAAAAACCACAGGATGTGGTTAGAAAAGCACTGAACTTGAACTCCAGCAGAAGCTTGCATTTGCACTGACATGTGTTTTAAATATACACATACCGGTAGTTAAAATGTTTATATTTTGCATTCACCTTGGTCTAACATTAAAAAAGGGTTGAAATTCAGGAAATTCTGGTGATCACATACCTGAATTGTTACTTAGGATTTAACTGGAATATTATAAAAAAATAAATAAAAATAGGGTAATAGCCATTAACTCAAATGATGGTCACTCTGTAGCACTTGTCAAAGATGAGACCAGACACTGAGGTGGCAGGATCGGTGGAAGATATAGCGTGTGTAATAATGAGGTGCAGGTGCAGGTGACTGTGATTGAGTGGGTGGAGTCAGAGAATGTCTAATAAGTGGAGAACTGCCATTCATTAAACTTCCGGCTTCTGAACTGGTTGCAGTTCCACTGTGGTTCCATATGAGGGCGCTCACAGGACAAGTGCAGAATGAATGGAGGTTTATGGAGATATACCCCTCTAAATCCACTTTTCTCAGGATATAATTTTTTGTCTTGTAATTTGAATGTTGTATTCGAAAGGAGATGCAAAGAAATTACACATTGCTGGGTGTTAGATTTTTTAGAGTCACTTATTTGCTTTAAAAAGTCTTTTCAAATGTCAATGACGTCATACACATCGTACGACCAGAGATACTGCTTTATGGCAATCCTTCAGTCGCTTTGGTGATTTCGCGCTCTGCACTTTCTTTTCTCTCGAGGCATCGACAACACAGCTGACACAGGTAAACACACAACACAGCTGACACAGTGAATACAGTGAATACACGTGCTAGAAGAGTTTTTGCTAGAAGACATTCTGGTCTCGCTTCGGATGCCACAATGCCATCAAGCGGTATCTCTGGTCGCAATCAGTCCTTCACTGACCAATCAGCATTCATTAGCAGAATGCTAGCGTGTTATGGGCAACAACAACTCAACCTGTAAGAAATCGAAAGGACATAAGTACTCGTTCATTCAACTTTCGACCTATAACCCATGTTGAACTTGCAAAACCTACAATCAAATCTGAGATTTCTCAACGGCAATCGGGTGAAAGAGACAAATTTTTTTCGCACTCCGGGCGATCGCCCCCCAGTGGAACTCTGGTGGAACTACAACCTGGAGTGATGGTTCTCTAGACTCCGTGACACAAGCACCTTTATTTTATAGCGCTTTTTACAATACAGATGGTTTCAAAGCAGCCTTACAGTGATAACAAGAATATAATGCATCAAAGTTTGCTTTGGCTGTATCAGCTTTAGAAGAAAATAGTGACATTGTCCAGGTTAAGTAAGCTCAGTGTTGATTAATTTCTGTTGTAAAAAAGTTATTTATTTAGTTAATTTATCGATACAGCAGCTCTGGAGAAAACAGAGGCAGCTAAGCAAGCAAAGGTGACAGTGGCAGCCCAAACATGCCCTGACATGGAACTGCCGTGAGGTGAACTGCGGGCCGTTATCCGTAATCAGCTCTTCAGGTATCCTGAACCATGTAAATATGCTCATCAGCTTACTTATATCTGCTTCACTTGTGGTCTGGGTGAGACTCAATACGTCAAGCCATCTTGAATAATAGTCAATAACAACCAGGAAGTGATTTCCTTTAAACTCACAAAGATTTGCAGCTAGTTTTTGCCAAGGGAGCTCTGGCAAAGGCGTTGTGATGAATGGTTCCCGGCTTTGGCTTGTGCTCAAACTTTCTCCTTTACCGCATGGCTAATCTTTGGCCACCAGATGGCATCATTGTATCTCTCCCTGGATTTGTTTAGGTATTGATGCCCGTGGTGGATTCTCTCCAGCATCTCAGTTCTCATTATTAGTGGAATCATTATTTGGTTTCCCTTCTTTACCAGTCCATTATGCTCACTAAGACTACTTCTCTAGCTGGTCTGATGACATCCCTTTTATATCGTGGCCAGCCAGACTTAATGTATTGTCTGACCTTCTGCAGGGTTTCATCCTTCTCTGTCTCTGCCTTTATACGCTCCAGCACCGTTTTAGGCCTTTCCAGCACTTCGATGGCGTCCACGTATGCCTGGATGTCCTCGCTCAGTTTTGTGTTGTCCACTTTTGACTCCGGGTGCCTCGACAGCACGTCAGGTACTATCAGGTTCTTACCTGGGATGTACTCAGCGACAGGGTTGAACTTCATTAGGCGGATCAGAAGTGGCTGACACTCAGTGGAGTTTCTCTAGGTCCCCCCCTTCGAGTGCTACATAGCCAGTTGGGTCTTCAGGTCAGCTGGTAAAAAGTAACTGGTCTGCTGACTGAGGAGCTTTTTTTCAGTATGGAGGTGGACTTGGTTTACACATTTCACAACTGAAATGTGTCCGGTCGGTGCTAGATGTGAGAAAGGGTCCCAATGAATAAACCTCAGAGGCTCCTGGGGCATATGTGAGACGCAGCCACATATAAACGTCTTCCTCCATATGATTAAGCACTAACTTTATGACCAAGTTCCTAGGTGGCCGTGGCAGAGCAGCAGTGTGTGTTAACAACACCTGGTGTGCTGCCAAATTCTCAGCAGTGTGCAGACTTTTTTTGCTTTTCCGGACTAATCGCCCCTAGAACAAATGTCTATTAACACTAGCTCAGGGGCCACGTATAATGGGCATGCAGTCAGGAGGGCTTGGGCATACCTCACACTGTATTGGCATTCAATTGCCTCAAGTTGTTATCAGTTGTTATCAGCTCAGCCAGATGCACTGCCCAGTACAGCGACCGTTGCTCACAATGCTTCCCTCGCATGTCACAACTCACCCTCCTCTTAGGGGGTCAGAAGCTTCTGAGGTCACTTCTTCCACTTTAAATTTCTGGCCTGCTCAATCATGCCGCCCAGGTGGCCTCACGACAGCCTGTTGCCGAGAAGAGTGGAGACTCCATCCCCAGGTGTTCCAGCTGTCCAGGATATCTTCGGGGCCACACAGTTACATTTGACATTTATTTATTGAAGAGGAATAACCCCTTGAGATGAACCATCTCGTTTTCGAGGGGGTCCTCGAGTCCAGGTACAAAAATTGACATTGACCTTACAGCGGCAGTCAAATTAAACAGAAAACACATACACAAATAAAACAAAAAACACAGTGATAATGATAATTGCAAAAATATATAATACATAACTCATACAAACAAGACATTCACTCATACAAGACTCTCCAAAGGTTGCTCACTCACCGCTCAACAGAGTAAACACATGTACTAAACACACATCTAGACAACAGTAAACACGTATACACGTATGCACACATAAATATAAAGGATTAATGCACCATGCTTAAAAATAGGTTCCATTTAATCCATTTTAAGGATATCAACTCTATCAGTGGTAACCACTATAGAGCAGTAGTGCAGTAATAACCACCGATAATGCTCCAGCATCTGTCCTGACCTGTACCCTCAAACCAGACAAAGATATCAACAAAAGATAATAATAATTAAAAATAAATAAAAAATTAAAATAAAAAATTGAAAATTAAAAAATTAAAAACAATTGCATGTATTCTGAAAATGTTGAACTAGGGCATTTTTAAACATTGGAAAAGAAGTCAAAGAGATGGTACATGCACTTTTACAAGTTGATTGCACTGAAATGTGTGTTGGCAGTGCCTATACACAACCATCATGTAATGATAAAAATCCATCCAGTGTTTTTTTAAAAATCTCCTTATATGTTTTCCCCGGTCTCAAATTGAGCATCAGGGAGCCACTATCAATATGCGGGAGACTCCCGGAACTTCCGGGAGACTTGGGATGTCTGTGTCCTCAGAGACTCCCGCTGCCATTCTTTCTCCAAAATATACCCTCAACTGTTGTCAAGGCAACACTCCACGTGTGTTGTGTCAAAACGCCCCACAGAACAGAAGGGCGGGGTGAGCAAAGCTCACTATCATTTAAAGACACATGCACTTAAATGGTGTGCTGAAAACAGAGCTGGTTTTGACCAGGTAAAATTAGGGTTTTCTTACACTTCTTTACTAATGAGAATTTTTTATTAAAGTATATTACAAATTTTTCATTTAGACCCTAAAGAATCATATTAACTTTACAAAAATGGCATTATATGACCCCTTTAAGTCAGGTAAGAGGAGCAGGTTCTTTAGTTGCCCCATAATGGCCAACTAGGACTTCGTCCCTAGACAGCCTTCCTGACTCATTCCTCTGAAATGAATCTTCCTTCCTCTTACCTTCTTGGGACCTTCTCCAGTGTTATTGCACTCTGAGACCTCCCCTGAGTACAAATCAGATAGTTGAGTTAAAAATCTGTTTTTAAGAAACAGGTCTCCTATTTGATTGCTCTATCTAGAAGGTGGGGGACCTGCACCAGCATCCTGGATAATGACAGTTTTCCTCCAACTGCTTCCGTTTCTGCAACACATCTTGAGTCATCTTCAGGGATCTGACTGATGGTTATTAAACAGGAAAAAACATTGGCTTCTTCTGCTCATTCACTGCACACTTGATTTCAGCCTCTTTAACAGCCGTCAGGACATTTTTAGGTCGAGCTCCATCTGAGTGTGTGAAGAGCAAAGCAATGTTTTCAGCAATATCGGTAACACTTTACATTAACAGGGCATGAATAATCATGTACTAATACCTGAAGTAATAGTTACTTCAACATGAACTCATCAGCGGGGAAGGTTTCTGTGCGTTACTGTCTTTCCTTTTACGCAACACAACAAGATTAAATGGAACACATTTTCTCATATGTATTCTCTCGTTATTTCATCTGACTCCATAAATGAAAAGGTTTTAATGATATCTGTGCATCATTAAATGTGAGAGAATGTTTGACTATTAATTTGAACTCTTTAATGAAAACAATGTTAGAGTCCATTAGAATAAAATCAAATGTTTATTTATGTCAATTTATTATGTCAGGTAAATGTATCATGCCAATTTCATAATCAGTTCAAAGATAATCAATACAAAACATCAAATGCTCTGGAATAAAGAGAAGAGATGCGAACCTGACATCCCGACGACTCTCAGCATTCAAGGGGTGATCTGAGGTACAGAATCGGCCTGAGCCCTTTGTTGCATTTCATTATATAGACAGAACCTCTTTCACATGGAAACATGTGCTAACAATGGGAATTTGCATTCAGAGGTTACACCTTTTGAGAGCAGAAGACCATTGCCTCTATGGCGATACAGGGAATTGAATGGTTAAGGGGCACGCTCTCAAATACAGAGCTATAATGAATCACGACTACGCCAGCCCAGCATTAACCCAGCTGGGGAAATACCCATAAAAAAAGGGCACACAAGTTCGTTATCGCAAAATGGGTGAGCAGAGAGACATAGTCCAGGGAGTACAAAAGATGAAGCAGCTTTATTCAAATACAAAATTTAAAACGATCAATATGTTAACATCAAGGGCTCAATATTCACATGTCAAAAAAAAAAGAAAGAAAAGAAACAACACTTTACAAAACTTCCATATAAAGAAATAAAAAAACAAAACAAAAAAAACAAATACACAAGAAAGCTTAAGGGAGGGAGATGGACTGCTGTGACCCTCAATCCACACACCACGCTTAATACCCACATGCATATCCACTCTGGTGAGGTCAAATAAGGCACTCAACGTGGACCCCGTTAAACAGCAGTTAAACCCCTCCTCTGTACACTTTCTCCCTCACTCCGTCCCAGAAGAAACAGTCAGTTCACAAACAAACAAAAATATAATAAGAATACACAAAGACAATATTCAAATCAATCTCGTCTTGTACTCAAATTAAATTTTAAACCTACAAAATAAATGACATCACATCCCGTGCACACGAAAACAGGCACGAAAATAAAACAAAGAGAAAAATAACAACGATTACAATTCACAACACAAACCAAAAAAAACATTAAACCAAAGAACATAAAGCCAACAGACAGGGTCACAATCGCCCGCACCCGTGACGAGCGAGCCGGCCAGAAAACAGCCACGCTTCTCACGTTGCTCTCACTCCTCGGCGAGCAATTCTCTGCGCCCAAAGTTATAAACACACACAAAGTTTACTATAACAAAAGTCGACCGGAATAAGCCCAGGCAAGGCAGCAGTGCGTTACGTCAACAGACGCGCATCTCGTCCCGCAATATAGAGGTGAAACCCTTGCTCTCGTAACTCATTCTGTCGAACATGAAACAGAAATTACTAATAAACAATAAAAGACACAAACACGCCAATGGCTCTCATACATACCGGAAACGTTCTCAGCGCAGCTCTATGTGTGTTCGCTGGCCTCAACATGCTGCCGGTTGCTCGTCAATGAACTACACAGACTCAAAATAGTAAATACACATTCCATTGACGAAAATCCTCAAAATAGACGTAGGTTACCAACCTCAAAGCCTGGGGCAACCTGTGCACGGCCGCACAGAGCCGAGACGGCACTTCAGCTACTCTCCCATTCATAAATGGCGGCCTCCGTAAAGGGGCGGTACAGGTGTCGACGCATCCCAAGTGACAAAAACCTCCCCATTTTATACCATGACACCAGACTGCTTATAGGTTCAATGTTTTCACATGACACTGGCCAATGATCAACACGGGTACACTTCACCCTGCTACACCTGAAAGCCACACCCTTCTGTGTGCAGGATATTTCTAAACTCTTAAGAATTTTATAACCTTTTGGTTTACTTATTTGGAAATGAGACATTTGTACCAGTCGCACTGAGACATTTCAAATGATACTAAACATCAGGCCCGGGGTGGGTAATCGGGAGAATTCCCGGTGGGCCGCTTCACTTTTGGGCCGGTCGAGGATTTTTTTTTTCACATTTGTCACGTTAGTTACATTAGGCTCAGGGGCGTGGCAACCGGGGGGGACAGAGGGGACATGTCCCCCGCACATTTAGAAACAGGTGATTCTGTCCCCCGCATTTTTTTTTTGACCCAGCGCCAATATTTCCGCCCGTGTTCTCTGATTTGTTACTTAGACTTGAGTGAACTAACATTCAGCCAGTCACAGCGTGAATCATCTCTTGGGCGTGTCTGCCATGAGCTTCAAATCTCTTGTTGCTCTTGCGAATTTTCGTTCGTCACTTTGCTGTTTGGCCGTCTGGGGTAAAATGCACCCCAGAAAAAAGCAGAGGACGATTACATCCTTTTTTCAAACACACACTGTAAGTATAATGTGTTACAGTATGTCGCGATGACATGAATCACGCGTAAAGTTTCTTGTTATGATTTAACCACTGTAACGCAGTAAGACGTGTTACAATCTGTATTGTGAAAAAGCGCTATACAAATAAACTTGACTTAAGAAAACAGAACCAGTATGGACCTCGTCATGTCGCGCCGGATTGTGCTGAGTGTGTGTTAAATGCTCTCCTACTTGTCGCTTTGGATAAAAGTGTCTGTTAAATTAGACTTATTACATGGCTTGGTTGAATTCCAATGTAGAATGCGGTGTGTTATTTCTTGATAACAGACCGCTGCGAAGTATAACACACCGTTGCCATGAAAAACACAGCGTTGCTATGGACGCGGAACGGACTATTTTCTTTAGCGGAAGCAAAACAATCGTTTTTAAATCAATAAACTCCTTTTTAAATCAATAATTTGTTTCAAATTATTTATTTATTTTGTAGTATAGCGAGGCGGTTGTTATAGCGAATAACAACCCCTTCAGGCTGATTCAAGACCTGTTCAGCCTGTCTGGGTTGTTATTCGCTATAACATCCGTCTGTTGAGCAGTTCCATCATCAGAGATATCGCAGATAATGGGCTTTATGCACAGCTGCACTACTTCCTGAACTTCAGGCAGGTCCTCTGTTTCCTGTCTGACATTATTGGACAAACTGATTAATCCAGGTGTTCAGGCACACCTGGATTAATCAGTTTGTCCAATAATGTCAGACAGGAAACAGAGGACCTGCCTGAAGTTCAGGAAGTAGTGCAGCTGTGCATAAAGCCCATTATCTGCGATATCTCTGATGATGGAACTGCTCAACAGACGGATGTTATAGCGAATAACAACCCAGACAGGCTGAACAGGTCTTGAATCAGCCTGAAGGGGTTGTTATTCGCTATAACAACCGCCTCGCTATACTACAAAATAAATAAATAATTTGAAACAAATTATTGATTTAAAAAGGAGTTTATTGATTTAAAAACGATTGTTTTGCTTCCGCTAAAGAAAATAGTCCGTTCCGCGTCCATAGCAACGCTGTGTTTTTCATGGCAACGGTGTGTTATACTTCGCAGCGGTCTGTTATCAAGAAATAACACACCGCATTCTACATTGGAATTCAACCAAGCCATGTAATAAGTCTCATTTAACAGACGCTTTTATGCAAAGCGACAAGTAGGAGAGCATTTAACACACACTCAGCACAATCCGGCGCGACATGACGAGGTCCATACTGGTTCTGTTTTCTTAAGTCAAGTTTATTTGTATAGCGCTTTTTCACAATACAGATTGTAACACGTCTTACTGCGTTACAGTTGGTTAAATCATAACAAGGAAACTTTACGCGTGATTCATGTCATCGCGACATACTGTAATACATTATACTTGTCCTCAGCAGAAGCTGAGAGAAGTTTCAGCGGTCTCAGGAGGCTAAAAACATGGCTTCGTAGTACCATGACACAAACACGGCGAATAGTGTTGCTGTGTGTCTATACACAAGGAAAAACTTGATCAATTAGCGAGAAAAAAGATTGCTCAACAATTTGTGGCCTGCAAGGAAAGCCGAAAAATTCAGTTTGGAAGTTTTGATTAAAAATCTCACTTCGATTTTGATAATATTAAAACCTTGTAAATACATTGATTAAGGTTTTATTGATATATTTTTTATAAAATGTCTGTTGTATAAAATTACTGTAGATGTAATCTGTATACTCATTGAACATAGCAGAACTTTTTTGTCCAACTGTTAAGAAGTATGATAAAAGTTATTGTTCAAGTGTAGTGTAACTGAAATATTTAAATATCATAAAATATCTTTATTTTATAAAAAATAAAGTATAGATGTCCACAGTGGTCTGAAAGTCCCAAGTCCTGCAGTATGTTTTTATTTTGAGTGTGATTTCACAAAAATAGGTTGCTGTAAGCTATCATGGCATGTTCCCAAAATTGCCACTAGGGTGCTGTAAAAAAATAATTTAGGTAACAGGACAGTATGTTGAGATTGACCTTCTCAGATATAGTTGTAATATCATCAAATATACAGAAAATAAAATGAGAGGACTTACTTTTTGTCTTGTCATTGCCTTCAGAAGATCTAGATGATGCCACTTCCTGTTGAAAATGTGTCTTATGGAATGTTCCAAGTTTTTTAGAGGGGGGAATGTGTAAGTGTAACAGGACTGAGTGAAAACCCGGGGACATGACTAAAATGTTTATTTTATTTAAAATATTAGATCAAATATTTTTTTCTCATGAAATCTTTTATTTTTAAAGCATATATTGGATATAAAGTCACACAACAATGCAAAAAAAATTTGATTTCTGAAGGATTTTAATCATTATATTTCATGGTAAAGTTTAGAGATAGAGAGTGGGGACATGCAACAAATGCTATTTTTTTGTGTTCTAGGTAGTTTTTATTCATGTTTTTAATTAAACATTTAAAATGTGCATTTAGCTTAATGTGCGGGACACTTTGCTTAATAATAAAAGGATTTTAGAGTTAATTTTCAGCATTTTTATACATATAATGTCCTGGGGACAGAAATGTCACCCATTCGGTGGAATGGCTCGATTAGCATTACGTTAGCCTCATAGCATAATTGCCTAAGTTATTTTTTTTTTAAATGCCTTAGGCAATTATGCTATGAGGCTAACCTGCAACGTAATTATTCGGCTAATACAGTTGTAGCGTTGTCAACCTATTCACAAGCAAAATATAAAATTTAATTAAAATATTAGCCTTTTTGTATCACCCAATACATGGCGATTCATAGACTTTGCAAATATTATGCAATTTAATATTGATAACAAAACTCAAGCTTGATGTGTGTATGCAGTAAAATGACCCCTTAATTATTTTTTTGTAGCTTCTGAGCAGCAGATAAGCCAGTCCCCCGCTGAAAATGAGGAGACCATGATGACTACAGGGACAGGTAGAGAGGATACCAGAGTAAACAATATGAATTAAAGTTGTTTAACCCTCAGGTTGTGATCAAAACCCTATTAACACCTTTTGTGTTCCCGGTCTAAAATGACCGTCCTACAAAAAAATGCTTATAAATCACTTATATATATATATATAATATATGCACTATATAATCACCCAATATTCAGGGGCGTGCCCCCTGGTGCCCCCCCCCAACATCATTGGGCTAGATTTACTGTCAACATGACAATGCCCAACGCCATTGGATCAGAGCGCTGTCAATCTTGATTTGCGATCGCAAAGCAGAATCACTGGTCCCCGTTTTTCAAACAGGAGAGAGAGACACCTCGACACGTCACTGTTTATGGTATACACACTCAATTACAGTATATATTTTCAAATATCGCACGCACCGTATGTTAGTGTGCAAGGACCTTAACGTTAGGTTAGCTAACGTAACTTCGTCAGACTAACGTTACTGAATAGAGAGGACTTGTCAGTGTTATTCAGCGGCAGCGCACTCCACCACATAAATATAAAAGAGATATACTAATTTATGTTGTTTTAAAGACTAAAGGCACAATAATATTTGTGGCATGGTAAACATTAAAATGTGAGAATGTTAACTAACACCATAACTACATGCAACTCTGTGTAATTTCGATACTTAATGTTTTTTT